>VOQJ01024113.1:0-11223 GCA_015052665.1 Apistogramma diplotaenia | reverse complement strand
TCCAAATGGTATAGCCAGGTAAAAAAAAAAAAAAAAAAAAAAAATCCCCAAATCCAGTTCCGTGGAGAAGCATATAAAAGGTCACCTGGCCACACGATGCAATATCATACCTATATATTTTGAATGTCAAGGACTGACCACATGTAATCATATCTTTACCCTCTGGCCTGGTCCACAGCATGAAAAATCCCCACCACTAAGCCACTGTCCGTGCCACTCCCCCACCCACTCCGGCACCTCTCCCTGTAGTTCCCATGGTGAGGACCGTCACCGACCAATCCAAGGAGGCCGCCAGGGCCTTGGTGGTCTGGAGAGTCTCCGAGGTGGTATGGCCACAGGGCTGCAGAGAGTAAACAGGACACTGGGGGATGGAGGGATGGAGGAAAAGGGATAGAGGGATGAGAATGTGGAGTCAGCAGCCTCTCCGCCCTGCTCGGGGAAGAGGAAAGCCTGCAAAGCCTGCAGATTCAGAGCTCACACAAACTGTGGACTGCCCTGAGACTCTGCTTAGTGGATAAGGCTTTGGCCAGACAGAGGGAGTATTGAAATGACTGCAGCATTAATATTCCTCAGAGGGGGAAAATTAATAATTAATCACTTTTTTTTCTTTACAAGCCTAATAATTAGATTTTTTTTTAAAATAAAGAAAACTTTTTTTTAAAAACTTTATTTAATTGAAGCTAATCAGTCCAGAGGATGAATTTATTCTTTATTTACCTTCCAAAGTTTGTTCTGATCTGGACTAATAAAGTACGCACATCAAAGTTTGTATTTAAGTACAAAGTATTTTACATTATTTGAAATTAATATTTGTTACTGATTATTCATTTGTTTTTGTTTAGTTTGTTATTTGTAGTGCAGAACAGGAGTGACAGCATTTTAGTTTGTGTATATAGGCTCAACTTAAACTTAACAAAAATATCACAGACATGGGGTCAAAACAACCTTTGGTGCTGTTTAAACTCCCACTGTATAGCATTGGTCCTGTAATGATGCAGCTGGCAGAACTTTCAAATTCACATATTGCTTACACAATACGCACCATAACCATAAAATCAATGAAATATTTCAATTTAAAGCTATAAATACTTCTGTAATTATTAAGTAACATTTCCAATACCGGACATTTACTACACTTGTTGCATTGTTTCTATCATTTAAAGATCTGATTATGTCTTTTCACGCCAAAATTACAGATAATATAATTTACAAATTAAGTTTATGCATAAAAAAATGGAATTATAAAATAATGATGGGGAAAAAAAACTGCATCAAAGTTTGAAGATAATTCACAAAGAAGTGTCGAATTCAACAGCGCTCGAGTCTTAAGGGACCATGAAATGAGCCGCCAGTATCCACATGCTATACACAACGCCTGTTTCCAATAATATTGCCCTTGTGGGTGATGACAGGTTGAAAACTGATTTACCTGTGCAGGCTTTTATTACAAATCTTTCTTGCACCATTCCTTGCGCTACTTAAGGAATCAGACTGGTTTCATTGTGGAAGTGAAACCCAGCACTAAATGGCAAAAAATGGTTTCCAACTATTTTTGACTCCCCTGATGAAGATAGATGAGGTGAAGTGGTACTGTAAGCATTTGCAACTGGTACTGTTATTAGAGTTTTTTCAAGTAATTAAACCCACCAACTGTTTAAGCAGCATGCAAAGTGTATGAAACCTCATTGGCAAAAGAAGATAAAAAAAAAAAAAGCAAATATGCTAACAAAGCACAATAATGCACTTGGCATTGTAGATAATTGTGACAGAAAACTGTGTCTTCTCAAGGGAATTGTCCTTTGAGAAGCAATTTTTTTTCCACCAGTGGCTTTTTCATTATTTTCTTTTGGAATCCACATCCAAAGCAGTGTACTTAGTTCATGTTTTCATAGATTCAGAACCAGTCATCTGGGTTTTGTCTTTCTATTCCATGTGCCAAAAGAGAAGGCAGAGATGCAGGCTGTTCTAGTAGGAAATATAGGTATCTAATACTTCTACTCCCCACTCATATTTTGACCTGCAATGGCAGGTCTGGTGGACTAATGGCATATTTCTCCTTCTCCCATAGGGGGAGAAATCCACTGCCACTAGGAAAACCACAATCCTAATAGGCAGCTGGATAAAAGAAAGGTAGACATAAACTGCTACACCGGCTGCCCATGGGACAAAGAAGACACTCCATATAACAAATAACACACAGTGAATTAGGACAGACCATTATATGCTTCATTTTATGTGAGAGGTTAAAATGGGGCAAAAAATATCCACAGATAATCTAAATTTGATCATATTTCACCTAGACATGTGCTTCCCCTTTCCTGGATTGCTGAGGCATGTAATAAAACCCACACTGTTTGACTTGCTTCCTCTGAACTCTTAAGCTCACAGAAATGCTGCTCACGGCGAACGCTCGCAGGCTGCAGCATTTTCTCAGAAATGAAGTGGTGGATCTTCGGATTTCTTGCCAATGTTATGTGTAAGAAGCCGTCTGCAGAGCTAATGTTAATCACTGTATTGTAAGCAAGCGCCATCAGAAGAAGATTCACACAATTAATTTGATGAATGGCGTGCAGGCTAAAGTTTGACAACACTAACGGGGTTGCTGCTCTGTTTCAAAAATGCTGATGTCAGAAATTCAGTCAAGTCATCGTAAACAGTTGTTCAGTAAAAGGTTTGAAGTGTATTACCTTTGAGATCTTTGCAACTCTAACTTTAAGTATTTAGAATGAAATTAGTGTTACATGACCGCATTGAACTTTAGTTGCTTGAATGCCAGTTTTTGAATTTCAAGAGTGTTGCCATTATTTTGGGAGGTTGATATACAGATTAAGAACAGCTGTGATTCATAAGAGAAAGACCAGAATTTAAAACATGCTTGATTTAAGACCCCACGAATGACTTTTCTCTAGTGTCTGTGTGAGTGTTTGTGTGTGTGTGTGTGTGTGTGTGGGCCTCCATGCTGGCCTCTCGTGCTGGAGCACAGAGCATGAAATGGCTCTAGATTGGCTGTGTTTGCCCTCAGAGGAGTGCTCTTTTGAGATCATATCCTAATCCCTCAGAGAGGCAGTCCACAGGGTCGCTGCTTATTCAATTAGTCTGAAGCTATGGCTCTAAACATGGGGTAGGGCAATAGAGTGTGAGAAAGTGCACAGATAGACTATGGTGGTCTGCATGTGTTGGAGGTGATGGTGTGAGGCTTTTTGTGAAAGGTGCATCCCAAATATTTTCTGATCTGGCACAGATGACGTTTTTTGCCAAACAGGATAGAAGAAGCAGTCCATAGAAGACGCAATCTTTAAAGAAGATTGATAATGCTGGATGAGATTCTTTTTTTTTTTTTGTTAAGTGTAGCTGAGGTTTCCTGCCAGAGGGTGGCGCTTATATGACATCTCATAAGTAGGTGTAAATAACTTCAGAAGCTTGATTAAAGACACGCCATAAGCTGTTACTCATTGCTGATGGGTCATCACTAAGCTTGAAGTCCTAACCACCCAAGGCAGATTTTAATCTGGTCACCAGCCCTAGTTTTTTTTTTTTCTGAACAAAATTTCAGCACTGCAAAACAATCTACCAATATATTATAACTATGAACCAGCAAAAATATAAGTTTACATATATCAAAGCCATTATAGCAAAAGTTGACATTATTTATATACTGTAATAAGGAAGTGTACATATTCATTGACCAGTTGAGGTGGTTCTGTCGGCCTGGTGTAGAAGTGTGTCCTAAACTAAAACTAAACCTGATGTGCTGCCTAACAGTATGGTTTCTGTCCATCCGTTTGTCCATTGTGCAGTTTGAGCCATAACTTGGTGATTTGGGCCATTATTCAAAAACGTAATAACATATTTACCAACTAAATAGAACATTTTTTGTTTCAGGATTGATAAAGATTAGGCGCTTACATTTTTCTGACCATTATGAAATACAAAAAAAACTGCCTTATGTATGAACTTACCTGTCATTTTTGCAGTTTAAACAGGCGCATGATACCATTCAGTAAATCAGTGGACTCATTTCACTGTAAAGATGTCACTCACCCTATCACACATTTGCCTCTATAGTTAAGATGATGCAAGTTGTTTATTTTTGTGAATGGGAAACCAAGTGTTCAAAAACTCTCACATAATTTGCTAACAAGTAGTTTGACCCAAGTTTCATGTTGTAACCTGTGACTGTAAAACATCCAAACCGGAGGATTGATAAAAATATGTCAAACTGATTTTCCAGATGAGGATGCTCTCGATTATTAGTGGTGAAAAGCCAAGGCAGAGCTGAAACAGTTGGCTAACGCGTGGAAAAAAAGAGAAAAACACCTGTGAATTATAAAACGCACCATGAAACTGTTAAGAAGCGATCTCTTGAGAGTTCAGGAGGAACACTGGTCAAAAAGTAACAAGTGCTCCAAACTAAACAATCATACATTTGATTTACAGTAGCTCATCTCTCCCTGCTCTCTCATAAGATCCAAAAGGTGGTTACCAGTCAGCAGGTGATTTGAAGCAGCGGGTACCACTAGAGGTCACTTAACAAGTATTGACACTGGGTTACTTAATATTTAATTCTGCTATTACCATACACTCTATTTACTACTGCAAATATAAAGTATCCAAACCATAGGAAAGTACTGAATGTAGGCACAACCTGAGAAAAGTCGTTATAATGCTCGAAACACTCCTATAAACATCTGTTTTATTTCTCACTTCTGGATCTGATTTTTGGATCTCTTCTGTGAGCTGATACACAGAGACACTTAGATTAAACACAGTAGCAGGGACAGGCGCTATAAATGTCACTCTGGAGGTTTACTGGCTGTGGCATTATTTGCCCTGTGAACCGCAACATTGACCAACAGCAGCATTATTGCCCTGCTCGCATTAAGCTTGTGCTTGTAACTATATAGTAACTATATAATTGTGTAGCTTTTTAAAATGTCAGTGCTGTGGTATAAAAGGCAAGCATCACTGGATGTACAGACAAAGTGTTGCTTTGCAGCCATTCTACTAAACTGAAGTCTTTGACCGGAGCAGTGTGTGATTAGTTCGTTATTGAGTTGGTTTGAGCTTAAGTTGGAGTTGATTCCAACTGTTAAACTTATATTTGGCACAAAGAGACCCGCAAACAAGCAGCAACTGAAGACGGCTGTAGTAAAGACATCTCAAGGAAGAAAAAACAGAATTTGGTGAAATCCATAGATTCTAGACTTAATCTATTAATTGATACTGTACACACTCAAAACACACTTTTTATGTGAAAACACTGTTTCTAGAAATGTGCGTTTTCTAGCATGTTCTTTCTTCTGCGAACAGAGAATAACTGAGATCTTTAGTTTGAAATAACCTAACTTAAATAACTATATAAAAAAGATGAAAACCTCATTGAGATGAGGTACAAATGAGTGTGGCACAACAGAGCCAACTGAGTGCACTCCGTGCTGTGGTGGGGGCCGACCGGCTGCCAACAGTATTTCTGCAAGCCAGCCCCTGTCAGACCAGGCAGTCCAGAGTACATAGCTTACCGGAAACCAGGGCAGTTTGATTGAGTTCCTGTTATTGACTGCTTTTTTTGTGGATTACAAGCTCCTGCCAGGTTCTTTTTTTCCCCCTCTACCAGCTGTCAGAACACAGACTGTATAGAACCACACACCCAAGCACTCAAGGCCCCAAGGCTTTCAACTCCAAATAGTCATTAGTCATCCAGTGGAAACCATACAAAACTTGATAAGCAATTAACTGTACGAGTGTTCCCTTTTATTCATCATTTGCGCCATTGTGTTAAAGGATATTTGTCTACATGCTGTGTTGTACAGCAGCTTCTGTGTACTCTGGAGCAGGAAAACCCATAGCATCCCTCGGACAGTAAATCAGCCTGGGGATCGGTATGCTCCTGTTCAGTGGAGGGCTAACTATGTGGAATGGAAGCAGTGGAGGTTAGGCGGTGAGAGGTAATGCATTGTTTGGCCCTTGTCCCAGCCCATATTGAGGCCAGTTCTGGCTGGAAATCTGAAAGATGTGTTTGTTGTACAATAAGTTGTAGCACCATTGCCATCTGGGTATAGACCTTCAGTCAGTGCTGCACAGACGTGTGTGTGGTGCTCTGTGCCAGAAATAATAATAATAAAACAAGGGGCCCATTCATTCTTCCTGCTCCAAGATGAATTCTCCAAAGTAATGATATTAGAGATTCAGAGAGGATTAGTAAAGTGGCGATTTCTTTGTATTTAAATGTCACTGATGAGGGCATCCAACATCCTTAACTCCACTTAAAAACAAGTGGATGGCAATTAAACATGCGTCATACTATATGTATCTCGTGTGGCTCGATTGGTGTTTTTATAATGAAAAACTGTAATTATGCTTATTAAAATCCAAGTGTGGTAGACAGTTTGCTAAATGGTGTTTAAAATCTTAGCTGTTAACAATATCACCTGTTTGTTTATTTCTTTTAAAAGCACGTCTTTCCTCGCTGTTATCCCAATGTTAGACGCACCCCATGCCCATTTCTGGTATTTATATCAATGTCCACACAAACAACCCTTTGCACAGTGCAGCTCGTCTACTCTATCCCTCCACCCATATCCACATCCTCTTCCGGCTGCCTTCCGTAGTGAGTCCGAAGTGAAGCATGATATGAAGACTTCTACAAAGCGCTATGACTTCAGGTGGATGAAAGCCGGATTTTTTATTTTTTTTTACTTATGTTCTAAACCACTACTCAGGCCAACACCCTTTTGTTTTCCAGATTTAGTACAAGTGCAAAGTATTATATGGGACAACAAGATGGGGGCGTAAAAGGTCTATCGCATGAATATTACACCGAACTAAAAATACAACCCAGTTCAGTGATTCGTCTTTGCTCCTGAGCTCACAGGTGCGTTATACAAAATGTCTGTGGTGAACCAAAAGACCGATGATAAATGAATGTGTGAAAGTCAGTCAGTCAATATCTGGAGCTCAATGCTGCAATTTATTTATCAATTCTTGAATAACAAAATATGTTACCAGGGATGGCCCAATCTAGCTTTTGGCATTGATCTACAGTTGCTAGCTGATGCGACCCATTCTTTCACAAATATTTGTACAAGCAGTCTGTATGCAGGTGCTTGATTTTATACACCTGGATTCGATGATTGACCTTTGGCAATATACTGTAAACATATTTTATATCAAAATTTTAGCATTTACAATCTGATGTTATTTTCCCCAGCCACAACAGATTGAGCAGGTAATGTTTAACCAGTGGCTTGCAAAGAATGCAAGTTTAATAAGTATTCCTAATAAAGTTTGGTTTTTTTTGCACAGTTTAATGAACAATGATACATTTTTTGCTAAGCCCTTGTGGAGAAGAAACAAGCTTTTAATAAAGGTTGCCAGGTTGCAGCAGTTGTCCTCAAGAGATTTCAATTAAAAGTTTGTCCTATACTTATTAGTGGGTATGTATTTAGATGAAAATACATTCATTAGCAGATTATCAACAAAAGAAATGCAGATTAAATTGTTAACATCTAACTTGGTTTTGTAATTTTACTTTTTCTTTTTTACAAAGCAAATAATTTGTGGACATTTCCAAAACATTACTATTCTTCCAATGAGCAACATAATATGCAACATTGTGACAGCTACATATTGGTATTGCAACATATCCTAAAACCTGCCTCTACTGATTCTGTATTGATTTCAAAGTGCCACCAAACCACCTGTCAGTAAACACAGCAATCCATTAAGAGCTACCCAGTGGTGCTGATTGCTTTGCCCCTGACCCCAGCTGCTTGTTTACTCAGGGCATGGTTGCCAGCTGGGGGTGTGAGGGTGGAGGGGAATAATCTGAATTCCACAAAGCGGAGTTGTGGTGAAGGGTCCCCTCCACCTAGAACACACACACACACACACAAACACTCAGCCAGTCTCCATGTGATGGGCTGAAGCCAGGCTCCTGACACACTGCCGGCCCACTGCCTGCCTGCCTGTGCGGGTAGAGCGGGGATGTGTTGTTACAGCTGGGGGAGGTTGAGGTGCCGAGAAGTCAAGTGACTCGACCGGGGTCATAGCACCTCTGGCAGCCACACACCCACGGTTGTATGTGCGCAGACTCAGAACTCACAGTCACACACGGATACACACACTGTCATCATCTTTTTTTCTTTCCAGAAAATGACTTGAATGAAAAAATTTATTGTCTGCACTGCCTCGGCTTTGCACGGGAATGTATTTATGAAACACCCTCAGATTGCCTGTTCTTCCTTCCTCTTGTGGATTATACCAGTCTTTCAGTACGGGCACACTTTAAAGTCTACCTCAGGTTTCACCTTTCTTATTTCATAGTTGACTTTATCTTTCTGAGCGCCAAGAACAGCTAAGAAAGGCAAACCGGCGGCAAAGGAAGCCAATATCCTTCTCACTGCTGGACTTTTTGATGTTTTTCTTCAACAGTCAGCCAATAGGAGGTGCACTGTATAGTGAGTCACCTGCTTATCACCAATAAGCAAATGTATTGGTTGCTTCTGGTACACACTTCTTGACACCAGCCCACCCCCTTTTTTCCAGAGATTATGAGTTATAACAAAGAGAATCATATACGGCCATTCTATTCTTTCCACTAGGGCTCTGGAAGAAGATATAGTATTTCAGACAGCTCCCAGAGCACCACACCACCAGCCTCACCCTGCCCATGTGTGCCCATCTGTGTGAGGTTGTGTTAAACTGACCACTATTTGGTTTCTGACAGGGTATGGAAGCATGTTTCCACCTCATGAGTCAGCCTGGCGAGACCCAGGTGTTTTTAATCCAAACTCTGAACAGTCCCTGAAGAAGATTGATGAGCCTTGTTATATATGTCCAGACAAATAGTAACAGTGACTATACTCAGCTGTGCCAGACAGCAAACACACACACACACGCACACGCTCTCTTTCAATAGGTGTGCTCTTGAGTGAATTATTGGCTGAATCAGTGAGAGGATGAGTTATGGGTTGTGTGTATCTTTTGGAGAAGCTGGAGCATGTGTGCCTCCTTCTTAAGTGTTAGCCTGTGGCAGAAAAGAGACAAATAAGTTTTAGTTAGCATCTCAGGTCAAGTAACTGCATCAAAAATCACAAATGGAGAAATAAAAAAAGAAAAAAAAATATGAGTAATCAACCATTGCAACTGCACCGTGATTGAGCTCAAAGCAAAGTTAATCATGTTAACATGGTGACACTAAAACTTTTACACATGAGCTCCAGACAATGTAGTTCGAAACAGTTTTCCTAGCATGTCGCACACAACACGAGATATTCTGCTTCACACATGTTCCCGGCTGGAAATGGATCAACTCTCTTACTGTAGGCTCAGAAGAGGCTGGTGCATGGATGGGAGTACGTAGAAGGCAGGGCACGAGATACACACTCACTCACTGGACAGTCCCCTGTGCTGTTCTCACATGGCTACAATCATACATCTGCGGTAGGTTGATCATGACCAAACCTGCCATGGGCACGCTGACCTGTTCATTTGATTTGATGGCACTTAGTGATGGGTTGGCAGTTTACAGACAGTTTTATTACATTCCCACATGCAACTCCTTTAGGTAATGGCTGGGATTGCTCGGGGCTGTGCTGATGATACACTTCTGCAACACTATTCTAATGCTGAAGATCACTGATTACATCTTGTTTCTGCTGCCCCAAACAGGCCAAAAACAACCAACCAAAGCTAATGCAGATTTAATCACGTTTGCCAATAATAATTTATAATTACATCATGCTAACAAGGGCCAATTGACATTAAGCACAAGGTCCATCTGTAGCACATAATAATTTGATTAATTGTGCCCAAATTTTTCTCATCAACCAAGGTAGCTACTGGATGAAATGAAACTGAAATCTCTCCTGGTGAGAAAGTCGCTACATGCTGCCTTACCAGCAAACCCTATTGTTTTATTCTATTTGCTCTTTGCTGAGAAGGGCTGCTGCTTTTGATCACCCATAACATCTGTGACACAGCGAGACTAACTTTGTATGAGAGGAAGGTGCTGGCACCAGAAGCTTGGCACTGCGGGGGCCCCTGGTCTTATCAGCAATGCAGTCAAAAGGCAGACTGATGGTGCTTATAGGCAGGGACACGGTGGGAGTCAGAGTGGGAGAGAGGAGGAGGGAGAGGGGTGACTGTGTGACTGCTAAATGCCCTCTAGTTTGGGTTTGTTCTCCCGGGGAAACCCTGCTGTGCTAAACAGGCATGCGGCATACCGATAACCATGATAGAGGATGAATAGATATGGGAAAAAAAATGAAAGGGGAATAACAATCCATGGCAGTCATACCTTCCCTATATGGCAAAAAGTGTCTCTCTCATTGTTTTTTAGCATATGTTTTGACAACCACGCCTTGTTCAAAACATGACTGTGGACTTCAATCCTTGAATGCTCAGAGCACATTTCAAAACAAACAAGAAATATACCATCATCCACAACATTAAAACCAACAGCGACGATTTAAGTGAACAACATGGATTATTTTATTACAGTGTAGTTTTATACTGACTCCAAGCATTCATGCAGCTAACATCCACCTAAACATTGCATACACACCCCCTAGACTACAGCTGCATGTTCTGAGACCCCCCCCTCCAGCGGGACAGTGTGCCCTGCCACACCACAAAACTGACTTATGAACAGCTTAAGGAATACAAAAAAAAAGGCAAAGGCATTAACCCAAACTCCAAATGCACCAGATCCCAATGTGCCAGAGCATCTGTGAATGCATAACCTAGCAACCATCAAGACCAAAACAATTTGTGCCAAAGTCCTGGCGTCAAACACCAAAGGGCCACCCCAGAAGTTGCGATGAGCTGTTTTGCAGTATTGGGCAGATACTTAGTATCTGCCTGGTCAGTCTACAGTATGTAATAAAACGAAATCTATAAACCATGACTTAACCTGCATAGGAAGATTTGTATTTTTCCACAAAAATGCACTGAATTAATGTGCAAATCGCCTGCTCTTGTGTGTTTGCAGAGTACATATTTTACTGACTGGCCTGGTTCTCTTCTGGTCTCACTCTTTATTTTTCAGCCTTTTCTTTGAGAGCCTGCAATTCCTCAGGTTGTTGCTACAGTGGAGGACAGGCCCGTGGGGAGTCACCACTGTAATGCTAAACTGAGCTGTTTACCACTGTGTGTCTGGTGCCAGCAGGCCTGGTCCACACACACACACACACACACACACACACACACACATATGTTCATATG
>VOQJ01024084.1:33478-45179 GCA_015052665.1 Apistogramma diplotaenia | reverse complement strand
CCTTGCTGCACAGCCGCAGAGGTGGGGTGGCGGTGGTGACTGGGGGGTGGGGGGGCACTGAACGCTAGCAGTGGGGCCGATGGGGTGCTGCAGAGAAGCAGAGGTGGTGGTGGTGAGCGTGGGTGCTATAGTATGATGGGGAGGTGGCGGTGGAGAGGGGAGGGGCGAGGGTGGGGAGGGGGCACCAGTGTCAGGTCAGGGAGGCTGAGTTCGCATGAAGGTGGCTGAGATGAAGGGGTGGGGCAGTTGCCAGGTGGCCAGACGGGCAAGCAGCAGATCAGGTGAATGACAGGAGTGTCACATCACAGTACCCCCACCCCACCCCCGCCCTTCCCCGTCCCTGCCTTACCACCAATGTCAGTGTGTCAAGGGCACGAACCCCTGCTGGAAACCGCCACTGCGGCATTTTCATCTCACTTCTTCTCCTCTTCTTTTCAAGTTTTTTTTTTCTCAAATGTGTTTTTATGCGTCCATCAGGCGAGCAGCTCCTATATGTCTGCTGGCTTGCCTCCACACACCCCCGGGCCGCGATGTGGTCGGTCAAAAGGAGGCGGAGGGTCCTTGAGTGTGGTGAATTTTAATTTCGGTGCGCACTATAGATATTTTCATCTCCCCCACCCCACCCCCACCTTCCTGCTGTGCGTGTGAGACTGCCAAGGTGAGGTTGTGTCCTCTTGTTAAGAGCGATTAATGGCACTCGTTATGTACATAATGAAATATCCCTGCTGATGCATAGGGTGGCGTTGTCTCCTCGTTTTCTGAAACACACACACACCCACACACACACATATACATATATATATATATATATAAATATATATGTATATGTGTGTGCGTGTGTTTAGTGTAACGCTGAGGATGCTTTGTTACAGCCTTCAGGCAACTCCACTATGTGTTTGATACGGCGTAGACACCCCCCCTCCCCTCGTTGTAAGCCATCTCCCCAAATGAAAAACGAACTGGAATTAAGGCCCTGTCAATTCGCAGCTGAGTTTGTTCCTCTTTCGCTTTAGATGCGCACAACACTGCAGCTCCCTGCGTGACATGTGTTCTGAGAGATAGAGATGGGTGGCTCACCACCGAGTCCCGTTTTGACTGGCGGAGCAAATTTAGATCTAATCTCCTTGTGTGTGTTCTTTTATAGCCCGAGAATGTTCACCTAACATTAGCTTTTAAGTTGACCTTGTTGTGTTGTTTGCTCGTCTGAGGCTCGTGTGTGTGTGTGTGTGTGTGTGTGTTGTGTGTTTCTAGGACAAGACACCGCTGCACTGCTGGCTTCTTCTTGTTTCTTTTTTTTCTTTTTTTTAAATTTTGATCTTGTGCGAGTGTATATGCGCGCACTAACACCATTCAGTGCCTGAGTCAAGCTGTGCAAGCTCTTTTAATCCCACGCCCCAGTGCACGTAGGCTTGATTAGTGGCAGCAGTTATCTGTGCAGAAGACAGCCCGCCCTCCTTTAGCATTTGGTCAGGTCTGGGGCACCGGGGGGGTTGGGGGTGTCAAGTCATGAGAAAGGTGAACGAGAAAGGAGAAAGGCAGAGGGGGCAGCAGTGGAGGAATGGCTCGGGTGAGGGAGGGGGAGGAGGGGAGGGCAGAAGCCTGATTAGTATTCTAAAGGAGCGCTCCTGCCAGTGGAGCAAATTGATTACTGCACTTTACCTGTATCAGCCTCCACAGCTAAGGATGACAAGGTACGGGAGCATGATGTGTCTGTATTCACCCCACAACCACAGCACAATAGGCGTGTTAAACCCACACTAGGCAAAATGCTTCTTTGCTACTCTCTTTTTACTTTCTACCACTACTGGATAGTTCTATCTCCTTCGATACAGGAAATGAAGTGCCTGTTGCAGCTGGGTGCTGGCCTTGTCAATCCATCTGATTTAGTAGTCAGTGGTTAACTGAGGGAGGACAGGCATGTTTCCTGCAGGCCTCGGCCTCGTGCTTGTCTGCGTCTAGGCTGACAATTAACAGGTTTCTCTTAGTTACCGTAAAGGCCGCTACAAAAAAAATCATGTTAAATTTGGTCATTTTTCTTTCTACTGCACAATTTCCATCAACACGGTGTTAATGATGGGTATGGTCCTGCTCTAGAGCCCTGCTGGTTTTCATTCTAGCTGCTCAATCAAGTACTGATTGCACCTGGGCTGCCAGGTGAGGCAATTAATTGCAGTTAACCTCTGCTTAGATGGAAAAGAAGCAGAAGCAGTTTGAAGCAGGCAGAGTGAAAGCTTGGAGGCTTTGTTCAGACTGCAGGGAAATCAAATTTATTTCTCAAATCGCATCTGTGGAGATAGATCGTGCAGACTGCTGTTTGCAAGTGATCAGATCAGATTTGTGTGTGGGCCTCATCAGCCTATCAGGGGTGGCTGCTGCATTAACAACCAAGAGGTCAGTAACTATGAAACTAAGGTATTGATGCAGCTTTCCTTCAAACCCCAGCAGGCAGTTTGTCTGTCCACTGACTGTTGTTCATTGGTGTGTGTGTGTGTGTGTGTGTGTGTGTGTGTGTGTGTGTGTGTGTGTGTGTGTGTGTGTGTGTGTGTGTGTGTGTGTGTGTGTGTGTGTGTGTAGCCTGGACTTCTGTCACTCATGATTTGATGTATAGTTTTAATTTCTTTAGTTTGTTGCTCTATAAAAAAAAAGCCCTCTGTAAAGAGCTCTGTTGAGCCGAGTATTCATTTAACCTGAACTAGCAATGGCTTTATGAATTTGTTCACAGTTCACAATCGAATGAAATTTGAATGATTAGAGAAAAAAGTCGTCCCACAGTTAAAGCGCCACTCCAACAACTGTTACTGTTACATTGTTTTTTCTGAGTTAACTTCATTAATGTCTTCCTCTAAACCATCAGTGTTGCCTTTTTAGGGCTTTTTCAGACCTATAGTTTGTTTACTCTGGTCCGATCAGTTGAGGAGTTTGTAAATTTGAAGTTTTTCAGTTTACATGAACAAAACCATGTGAGAACGGTTCGTCTGCTTATTGGTCAGATGTATGTGGGGCGGGAGCAGCAAAGGTAACTACAGGAAGAGGTTACTGTGTTCTGGCCCAGTGGATAACATGGAGAACTGCACATCTATGGCACCCTGCCATATCCCAGAATGCAAAGCATGCCTGGCTACAGGCTACAGGATGGTGTTTAGCTCAGACTTGCAGCATACACACTCCGGAGTTCATTTGGAACTGGGACCACCTCCTCCAAAGGGTCTGGATGGGTTATTTTGGCACACACACCTGAGTGCGATTACTGTTTTCAGACCTGCACATGTGAACCACAACAATTGGGATACAAGCCAGAGTTTCATTTAAATGGACGAAACATACTTAGACCCCAATCCTAGAAGTTTCAGCATTAATTAATGTTTCATTGTAAAATGTGATCAATCTGGCTTTATTAACACAGCGGATGTCTGCTCGTCCATCAGCCTGGTTGTGCTAAAGGGAGTTTTTCCTTCCCACTTTCGCCAAGTGCTTGCTTGGGGGGGGTGGGGGGGGTGCTGTTGGGCTTTCTACTAATATTGTAGTCTTTCCCTTACAGTATAAGGCACCTCCAGGTGCCTGTTGGGGTGAAATGAATAAAGCTGAATTGAATTGAGTTTCGGGTTTGTTCATTACACTAGAATATGAAGTTTTTTTCCAAATACTCTGCACAGTAAAAATGGTTGGTGTCAGCTTTACAGTGGGATAGTGATGTATAGAACCAGGGCAAACCTGACACATATTTTCTAATCCAATATTGGAAATGAATTCCTAACCAGGGCAGCTCACCCACAAGTCCTGGACAGACAAAGGGCAGCTCAGCCAGGGCCTTTCTGCTTCTTTATTCTAGCACTCAAGTGACCCTGTTGTAGTTAGTAAGTAGTGCAGCTCACTGCTTAGACTCACCGGTGAGGGGAAGGCTTAAATATAAGGAGAAGGTCAAGCTAAATAAAGTTTGTTTTGCCCTGGTGTCTATAGGATATGGATTTATCTGCAGCTCAGTGGAGATCATGGGGATCTTGGCACACATCTAGAAAAAGGTCTTATAGCAGGAAATTTGTTGCACAGTTTAACACTATAACTGCTGCTGTTCTTAATCTCTACAGAAAACTGCACTTTAGCTAATGTGTGTTTATTGTTTATATAATATTTTGTAGTAAAATCAGATGGAGCTACATCTGATTGTTTCCATTACTGATTAAACACTAAGTGGGGAAAAAATGAGTAAAAATAAGAACTGTCCTTTGCAACTTCTCAAGGTGATGCCCACACATGTCTTGTTTTCTGTTTGCCTGTCAACTGGAAACCCAAACAAGAAGCAGAGAGTGCAAACTTCCACCAGGCAGCTCCCCGAGCACTATTTACATTTAAGGGAATAGTTTTCTATTTTTTATATTCATTTTGTTTTCTTTGTTCTTCTTAAAGATACTTTAAGAAGTTTGTAGTGCAGCTAAAACAAGTGCCAAATGCAGGCTTTTGTTATTTACTCTGTTGAAACCCACTTTAATATACTGAGTAGAATTAGTGGTCAAAGGTCAAATGTGATATTTTGAAGAAAACTATAATGTGATATTTAGAAGCCCCATATGCCAGTACCCAAGTGTTTCCAATACAAACAACTACATCAGGATTATGAGGAGAGTTTTAAAAGAAAAGACCTTTAATGAACATTTGACCTCATTTGACCTTGAAGAAGAGGTCAGAGGTCCAAAGTAATGTGATATTTAGAATCTCCATATATCATTCCCTATAAGTTGTCAATACAAACAATGGCAAAAAGAAACAGTCTTAAATACGTCTATACAGCGTTCTTATTACTTTGACCTTGAAGGAGAGGTCAGAAGTCAAAGGTGACATGACATTTAAAATCTTTATACTGTTCTTTCTAAATGTTGACAGTGCACATCACACACCACACTTTTGGGATCAAAATGTACGTGTCGTTTTGTCCATTTTGGATCAATAAATCATTCAGCTGACCTTGAAGGCTGCGGTGGATGGAAGAGAAAACTTAATGGATTATTAACACGACTCCACTCTGCACTCCTACAAAGTTTTATCAGGATTCACTCAAAACCTTTCGAGCCATCATGTTTACAGACACACACACACACACGTAGACACGACTACTGAAAACATGACCTCCTTGGCAGAGGTAATAATTACTCATGTAGTTAACCTGACAGAGGTGACTGCAATGAAATTGGATTGATCATTAATTGGAGTTCAAGCGGCCTAATACAAAGTCCAGGTAACTGTGTCTAGTTCATGCTCCCCAAAAAGATTTAAAATTTTGAGAGTTTCAGTCTCTGTTTAAAAAGGCGCATTTGGGGGGGGGCAGGTGTGCTGCACGCACCTCTCTCCTGCTGTGAGTTAGATGTGAGAAAGGACAACTGTAGGAAATATCCCGGCCTGATTCCTGTGAAACTGCCTGGAGTTCATGTGTTAACACGTCTAAGAAAAGCTTTAATGCAACAGATGCAACAAAACCCCCACTAATATGTTACTCATTTATATAACTTCATTGTAGGGGTGAGAACCTTTCAAACAAGATGAGCTGTTTCTCTTTTTGCATTGGGTGTAAAGTGGGCGTGAAGCTTTATATGTGTTGTAAAAGTCAGAGCAGATGGATATGTATGCATCTTCAGTACTCTCACTGCTCCTCTCCTGTCTTACTCCTCTCTGTGATATTTGGAGCAGTTTTCAGAGCATTTTTGTCATCTTCTCTCCAGTTTTGGTTCATTTTAAAAAGCAGAGTGCTCAGCCACGGCGCAGCGCTCACAACCACTTTACTGTCATTATCTTTCAGGCCTATTGTTGCTGGCATCCCCATGCCTGTGGCTACAAACAGGTAGTAAATGTGTCATTTAGGGCATACAGTCTTCACATGTATTTTTTCCAGTGAAAAAAATATGTCATATGAAATTATGATATCAATATATTTTAGCAGCATATAAATTATTCATTATGAAATGCGCTTTATTTTGGCCCAGTGGAACATTTAAAGTTATCTAGGACACCTGATTTCAAAAACAGCTTTTTTAGAATCTGTAAATGAAACTGCGGCAGCGTTTGCCCATCAGGCCGTGTTGGCGAGCGTTCAATCATAATCCTCAGCGTAATTGATCAGGGTTATCTCAGCTCAGTAATTGGTTAAAATTAGTTATGCCTAGTGTTTTGCTTGAAAAGGGATCACTTGAGGATTGTGGCGTAAGTTTAAATAGCTGAGATTGTGTGTCCACAGTTTATAATTGGGTCTTCTCCAGGTTGTGTAACAAAAGATTGCATAGTGGCACAAGGTCCTCTGAGGCTGTAGAGCGGCGAGCATACAGTAGCTTGTTTCATCTGTGTTATCTAAAGCTCTTGGCCTGTATACATGAAGCATAGTTAGCAGCAGTGACGTGCAGTCAGGGGAGGCAGGTGAGGCCGCACCTGTCATCATGGAAATATAAAATTAAAAAATAAATTAAATGGTTATATTTATTCAGTGATTTGTATTTTAAAGTTCTTTGCCATTTAACTTCATCATTTTTAGATTTTGTTTTCAAAATTGCTCAATTTTCACATTTACCAGCCTGCTGAGCCTCACCATGGATTGTGTAATGACTATGCTAACTGTGCTGCATGCTACGCAGTGAGACCGTATTGCTGTCCCTCTGCACATCGCTATTAAGTTCAAACACTTTTATTATATGAACTAAATGTCTATATTTTAGCTGGTGTATATAATTTACAGTGTTGTTTTTTATCAATAACTGTATGCGTGTGACGAATTCTTGTGCTGAGCGATCATAAAACTGCTGCAGAGGCACAGTTCTCATGCCTCATGGCAGGGGGCGCTGGTGATCCCAGAGAGTCTTCTTACGACTCCTCGGCTGCAGAATAAAAGAATTAGACAGCAAGCTACAGTAAACAGCAAACAAGCTATCTATGCTTTTCTTCAGAAGGAGCGGTGCATCGACTTCATTTATAAGTAAAGGTATGAAGATAATAACGTTTTTTAGTTATTTTTAAATAAAATACATAAACTGTTGCCAATCAAATGGTGAATAAGCTGCTCTGTAGGTTCATATGTTTGTAAATCTGATGTGATGTCAGTGCCTCACTCAGCAGTTACCCTTTATAAGTGACTCAATTGTGCCATCCACACCTTGCTGCTGTATCGTGTCCCTTTTTCATATATTTAGGTGTAGCTGAAATTACAAGTTCTGCTAACAGATATCCTGACTATCAAGTTACAAACATAAAAAGTGTTTAATTTGTTTCTAGTATACGTGTGTGTTTCTGGGTGTGAAAAATGAAACTCGGGCATTTTCTTTTATAGTTGCCAGAAGAAATTTTAAGTTTCAGTGTGGCCGTATAGTCTTGTAAATGTGAACAGCCTCGTGTATGGGCTGTGCTATCTGGAATGTTTAGAATGGAGCTGTTTGTGTGGTGGCCTCGGCTCTGGCTGTGAGCGCTGGTCAGGCTTTAAGGCCAGGTATAGGACTAATCTTATTGAAATCTCCTATTCATTGGCTTGCACTCAGCTCTGCCCTGCCAAGTGGATTGGTGCTGCTTGAGAGGTTTTTCTCAGAAAAAAGGTTGCGCATAATTGTTTTATACTTTATTGGGTTAAATGTGTCTAATTGACTTATAAGATGCCTTTAATTGTGGAACATTGAATAGGACTGTATTCTTGATGATCTTGGAAGAAGAGGAAAAAAAAACAGAAATTGTGTTTTTGATGATTCTAATGGAATGTCCCTTCACAAGCCATTATACCCTGTAATATCATTCTCCAGCCTCACTCGGAGCAAGCATTAGGATGATTTAAAAACTAGAAAGTAGGTCAATGGGAGCATTATGAAAGGCAAAATGATAGCAGAGATATGTCCTCTTCTTTTTCTGTCACTTAGACCTCTGTCACACACCATAATACTCCAAACCATCCTATATTACTTACAGTGAAAGGGAAAAAAAGCAGGCCTCTTTTTAATAAAGACAGACATCTTGCTGACTCACAGCAGTAGCCTTCTTAGGGATGATGCCAAGGATATTATGGAAATGATCCATTAAGGGCCGAGGTTTTTTAGCTGGTTTTTTCCAGCTTTCAGGGCAGTCTGACAGTGGGACATTTGATCTAGATTGCAAAGTGGCTGCAGTCTCTTTCAAGGACCGAGCTCTCCCTTTTGGTGAGCTGGCCATGGGACAATCAGCTATTCCTGTTTCCAGCGACAGTGTTTACGAATGGAAACTGTATGTTGCTTCGGGAGGGAAATGAGCGCCATTTCAGACAGGCGATGTAAGCAGAAGATTACCTCGGAGCCCAATAGAAATGAATCAGGTATGGATTGATGGCGGCCACGGCTCATTAACAAGGAATGTGTGTGTGTGTTTAATTGATGCACTAATTTTCAGCCACTCAGGAAATGGCCCTTGGGTGGGTCTTCAAAGTGGCACACAAATATTTACTATGGACACAAACACTTTTGTAAACACATCCATGCAAGCCTGGGCATGCAAGGTAAAGAGTGTCCGGCTCTGTGATACAGTGCAGTGATATCATCATTGCAGTGGCTACTTTGGCTAGCTGCTCAGCTGGGCTATGAAATGCTTAGATGACTCATCAGCGTGCATGAATTCCTCTCTGCTGGCTCTCTCTCTCGACCCTAAGTACTCTTTGTACTGATGAAGTTAAAATTCGCCCCCGCACTCCTCATCCGAGGCCAGATGCGGGTCGAGAAGTTTAGCGCTCGGGTCCCGTTTGATTCTGAACTGTAAGCGTTCAGTCATCACACGCTGTCCCTCACTGCTGAGAACTCCGAGTAGGATGTTCCAACAAACAGCCTGTGCCGCTTAAGTCAAGAGATCCGACTTTCCTGCATTCACATCACATCTCCTTTTATATGGGGTGCATCCACGGGTTCTGAGCGTGCTCACATGGGGGTGTGTGAGCTATGCATGACTTGTTTGGTCAATGCATCCTAAGAAGTGGGTCAGTGTGCCCTAGTTCTCATTGTGGGCGTGCGTGTTTCTGTGTATTGCATTTCAGTGTTATTTTGTCCTGATTGACTTATCTGCAAAAGAATTTTCTTGCTCCAGCTCTCCTGCTGTTCAGTAGCATGTTTATCCTCTTGTTTACCTTTCTCAAGGTGAATAAAAGCTTTTTAATTCAACTTTCCTCTCGTGGACCCGTTCACTTGTGGAAGGCTTGGAGCAACCGCATTTGGTCAGGTAGCTTATGTTTTGTCTTATTTAATCATGTCAGGCCATATTGAATTTACAAATAGCGGTCACGCTGCATGTGTAAGTGAGCTACCCTGTTGAGTATGTGCAGCAGGGCTGGGCTGCAGATTACATGATATAATAGTGTTTAGGCATTGCCTCTCCTTTTAAATTCCTTTAACCTTGACTCCCCTTTAATGCAGGGAGAACACATCTGCCAGGCTGGTGTCAGACATTAGTAATACACACCGCTCAGGCAGCATTGTCACTTTTTATTAACGCCCAGAGCTTTGCATGGACACCAGCTGTTGCATCAAGTGGAAAAGCCTTGGCGGCATGGATGACCTTGACTTTAACTGCCGCTCCTTTGGCTCCTTTACCCCCTTTTAATTCTTTTGTTTGGTCTCATACATCTTAAATGGCTTAAATGGATTACCATTCCTGTCGATGAAGGTCGTTTAGAAACTCACTTTTTTTTGGATTACCAAGCACTGTGTTTGCTCCTGGGGGTGGTGGAGGAGGTGTAATCTGGATGTTAGGGAAGGGAATGAAGCTCACAATTTGACACTTAATCCGTGACATCTGCATCCAAACATTCAGTCAACATCTGATACTTCCATGTATCTTAGGAAGCGACTGAGAGTGCAGTGACTTCTCCTGTTCCTGGTGTCTTTTGTGTACCAGAGGAGTGAAGCACAGAGAGAAATAGATGAAGAGTCAACCAGCCAGGGGATGATGAAGCCTCACCCCCTTCCCCATCATTTGCCCTCCCGCGTGCATGTTCGTGGCTGACTGTAGGGGTAAAAATCATTTTAGAATGGTGCCTGCTCTGTCATTGGCTGACATTGTCAAGGATAATGGATAATCACCACAGAAACCGTACGGCAGCTCATTGGTGCTACGGTGTCCCACGGTGTGGGAGGAGGGGGTGGAGGTCAGGCTTTTTGGGTGCCACCACCATTGAGATGACATGTTAACAGATGTGTAAGGTCATTTTCAATGTATACACTGGGGGAGATCATGTAAAAGTAATGCACACATTGTGAAAGCAGAGAGGAAGAGGGCTGTGTGCTTTCGGGGCTCAGCATAGAGGACAGCTTTCCCTATATTAAGGTCATTTGTTTGTTAACAGAGCTTTGTCACTGAGCAGGACATATTTTCCCCTGCCCTTGCCATGGCAGGGCTTTTTGACACCAGCTCTGTCGTTAAATGTATCTCAAGAGCCTGAAGGTCCTCACTTTTGTTTCAGGTAATTTGTGCTTTGTGTGCAATACAGTGAACGCGGCAGCTTTGTAGCTCTTGTATATATTACTAATATAGTGCAGTGTCATAGTGCTGCCTCGTCTGCTCTGTATAGAATTGTCTTTGGGCAAAAACATCGACAAGGTCAACTGTAATTCCAAAGGTTCGTTGCCAGCAGCGGAGATTAACAGAATTTCCCGTGTTAAAACTGTCAGTGCTTTTTTTTTTTTTCCTTTCTTTTCCATTTACATTTTTTCTCTCGCTAACTGTGGGGCTGGATCCCAGCATATTAGTTATGCTGCAAGGCTGTGTGCAAGGTAAGCATGCGTACATGTTTACTGTGCCCATCGAACGTGTCGTTACAGGCCATTCTATTATAATTGTGCTAAGCAGGCTGGCAGAAAAATAGTCCTAATCCTGAGCATCTAAGATTAGCATGACAACAGACGTCAGATGGCCCAGTGTGACCAGGTTGGCTTTTGTTGTTGTCAGATTTAGGTCACCAGCTTAAAGATGGCCTTGAACTGTAATTGATGCTGATGGGCCAGTCTCAGTTAAGTTATTAATTTCTATGCAGTGCCCAACAGTCCAAAGTCTCTAATCAACCTATTCTAGACCTTTGGTATAAAAAGGTCTTTTTAAATTACCAAGCTGATTGTTTTCCTACATCTACTCAGACTTACTTGCTCACTGATTACCTTAAATCCAGCTTCTAATCCCAGCTCATTTCTAAGGTGGCATTAAAAGTGCCACCTTGTTGCCCTCACTGTCATGACAACCTGTGGACCTTGGCCCCGAGGATGAATTTCAGGCTGATTAGAAGCCTGCCACCTTGTTGTTCCTGGCCCTTGCTGCTGCCCTCTATGTGAAATATTCAGCCTGGTAACTGTGTGGTGGGTTGCCATGGCCTTTCGTCATAATCACGAGCTGCTGTCCTGTCATGTGACCTGCTATGTCGGTCCACTCAGCGGACACCAAAGGTGAGGACGGCATCGGGAAAGGACACGGACAGCAGCTGAGGCGAGGTGGAAACTCTGTATTAATTAACCTTTATGGGATGCGGCCAGGACTGTCGGAGGTATCCTGTATCCACGGAAACCACGCTGACAGGGTTCAGAGCAGAGGTCTCCCAGAGCAGCACTGCTGACACTGTCATGGCAACTGGCACAGTGTTCACCCCAGTGTCACTGACTCTGCCCTCCTGACAGTGGTGTGGTGTGACAGGTGCACCTGAACCTTAAGCCAGACCCCCCGACTCCCAATCCGCTCCACA
>VOQJ01024084.1:0-33458 GCA_015052665.1 Apistogramma diplotaenia | reverse complement strand
GCACCTGAACCTTAAGCCATACCCCCCACCCCCCACCCCCCATAATATACACACTCGACAGTAGGGCTGCAACTAACTATTATTTTGGTAGTCAGCTAATCTATCAAATGATTTTATCGATTAGTCGATTAGTCAACGATTATTTCAGTATAACATCACCTGTTTTTCACATTGTGACCATCACAATAAATATCAATTAAACAATGTATATTAAAGTGAATGCAATTCTTATTTTTAAATGAAAATAAATTCAACTTTGTTTGTTTTCTGTGAAATGCTCCCAAACCTGTAACAGTCAGTTTCAATTTTCTTTCATTTCCTCCACCCTCCTCTCTGCTCCACTACTGCTATAATATTCATATACACAGACATACCTAGATGTCATATAAAGCAGGTCGGCCTGCTGCTCTGACACATCAATGTGTCCACCATACTGGATGTGGCAGATCTACACTGTAAACTAATACAAGTAAATGGACTGAACTCCATAAAGCACCTTCCTACAAAGTTCTTGAAGTTGTTGCATCTCATCCACACGTGCACTAATATATATTGGGAAACTTCCTCAGATAATGATGAATGTTAAATACTCCACATTTGTCAGGGTGCAGCATCAAACCAGCGTATGTATTTCTAATGAGTGTTTACAGCTACTGATGTTTGCAACACTGTTATTGTGATGATAAATGTCTGCAACAACCAGATCCTGATATAACATCTGCAGCTTTATGAATTAAAGTTTTTTTATACATGTTTTAAATATTATTGACAAGTGAGACACCTGCTATAGACACCTGATCTACTTCATTATCTTTCAGCAATGAAACTGTAGTAAAACTGTAGTTTTATTGCATTGAATTAAACTGTTTAGTTAAAAAGGTAAAAGAAAAAAGGAGCTAAGTGCACCTTGTCTGTTATGTGCTTGATCTAATTCTCCTCTGTTTTTATTAACACCACAAAATTTGCAGGAAAAAAAATCTGTTGACCTTAAATTCTTTAAGTTGCTGAATGTGAAAGTCGGTTGTTTTCAGAATGTAAATATTTGGTTAGTGTCACATGATGCTTACTCGGACAGCTCAAAACTTTCAGTTCATATGACTTACTTAGTCTCGTTCTATTCTTTTGATTGGACAGAAGCAGTGTAGCACTGTAATTGTATTACTTTGGGTATCCATGAGTAATGGAACTGTATCTTTACATACTTCAATTACAGCTAATTAAATGACAGTTACTGATTGTGTTAGTCTTGCTCTTATGGAGAGTGATTGCCTGCTTTTGTCAGACAAACTCACAATACCTAATTAGACTTTTTGAGAAAAAATAAGTTCACAGTGCCCATTGTGACTAATTACTTTGAACATGTTTGTTTGTACCTAGAAACACCTCTCACATCACATCGAGTTACCTCTGGTTATGCACTTCTGATTAACAAAAAAAAAATTCAGGTCAAAAAGATAAGCCCAGGTGTTAATAAAGATAACACAGCAGCAAGATTATAGACGTATACATGGATGCGTTCATGCACAAATTCATCCCTGTGTCTGGGCATGAATGCTTAAATGCTTACTAGTGTGCATATGACACAAGGAACGGGTGGGTGGCTCATGCTTCATGTAGTCCAAGGTTTGTGTCGTGTGTGATGCTGCTCAAGTGCATAAGGAGCAGGAGGTGGTGGGGGTGGTGGTGGGGATAATCCAGTGAAATGACAAGCTGCATAAGGAATTATTCACAGCTCTCACAAGGCCCTTTGCTTTTGAAAGACACTGCTGCAAGGGGCTTACTGCTCAAGACCTGAATGTTTTCAAGGTAGTGGGCTTGAATTTTCAATTTGGATCCAATCAGGCCTAATCTACATTTGTCGTCTGCGCGGTGGCTGTGAGGGGAGAGCGCAGCGAGGAGAAGGAGCTGTGTGCAGTCAATCTGAAATGTTGCTAAGTAACAGAGATGGCAGACAAGGTTGTGAAATGAATGTGATATAGTGCTGTGTAAATCCCTGCTTCTCACACAGTTTCTCCCTTTTTTCTCTCTCCCCCCTCCTATACCCAACCTTCTGTTCCTCCCTCTTTTCTCTCTCTTGCTCACTGCCATAGGTCCCCCCATGTGAGATCTGCAAAGCTGAAAGGCGCCACTGACAGAACCACAGCCAGGCCATAGGACAGACATCCCAAACATCCACAGCCATGGAATGTGTCAACATCTTTGTGGTGAAATCCCGCTGACTCCTCAGCTGCTATTCACATAAGCCTCGAGCTGGGCCTTCTGGGATCCTACGGTGTTTAAAGGCATACAACAATGCCTGGGAGGCCTACCTGCCCCGGATTGTCTCCAGCCATGGTTGCTGTTTTAACACAGTGCTGACTGTGCCCACTACAGAGCGGGATCGCATCCAGCTAGTATATCCTTTAGCCACCTCCCTGCTGTACACTGACTCAGTGAAATAGCCTGCCCTCTTTTTGGTATTTAGGAAGTACATGCCACTGTCAACCAGATGACCTAGTGGACATATTTCCCAGTAGCAGTGCTGAGCCATACGAGGGGATCCTAGTATTGAACATGACTCATGGGGAGGAGCCTGGCCCTGAGACACACAAGGATTCAGCTGTTCTAACTTATCTGGAAGGTTTACTGATGCATCCAGTGGTGGCCGGGCCTGGGGCCACGGCAAGCGGTAGGTCTGAGGCTGCTCACAGTAATCAGGAGCAGGGTGATAAGGTGGGTGGGCCCTTCCAACTGCCCAACCATGGCCCCACAGCTCCCAAGGCTGGAACCAATGGCCCCACACTGGGTTCTTCTCAGCACCTCAAGAAAGCCCGCTTACTGCGCTCCGGAACTTGGAATGACCCAGGGAACCAGCGGATGAGTTCACCCCCGGTGGAGCTGAATGGCCAAGTGGGAGGGATGCAGAATGGAGCGTTAGAGGGATCTCCTCATGCTGGAGAGAGCACCCTATTGGCTTCACTGCTTCAGTCATTTAGCTCACGACTTCAAAGTGTGGCAATGTCTCAGCATTCTAATAAAGCCCCAAGTGAGTGTTCCTCTCCATCCAAGGCACCACCTGCAGACAAGGAGCCACTACCTGTGTACGGGACTGCTTCCAGCCGCTTAAAGGGCTTAATGAGAAAGAGCAAACTTCAGAATCATAGCAACACACCTTACAGTCGTCGTGGACACAGCCATGACAGACCCCCAGAATCACCTCGGTCAGCACACAGTGCCACGCCTCCTGCTGCTCCTACAGCCTCTGATTCAGTTTCCTGTGCAGAGCGTCTAAAGGCAGTGGCCAACATGGTGAAAATCCGCTCCAGTCCAGCACCTTCACCTAAGCCCAGTGTTGCCTGCAGTCAGCTGGCCCTGCTGTTGTCCAGTGAAGCCCATCTCCAGCAGTACTCCAGAGAGCATGCAATCAAAGCACAGCTGTCTGGAAGATCAGCCAGCGAGAGACTAGCTGCCATGGCAAACCAGCAGCACAACCAGGACAAAAGGGCACCTAGTCTCCCAGGAGCTCCAGACACACTAAGCTCCTTAACGACCCAAAATGGAATGACAACAACCACCACAGTAACGACAACACTCCCTCAAACGGCCCTGTCCAATTCACAGAGCCCCACTTTGCTGCGCGGCCACAGCCAAAGCTCCCCACCCACTCCCCCACGTGCTCCAAGCCACACTCACAGCCAGCCACCTAGGGAGAAACGAGGCTTTGACTCACGTCCAACCCGCCCGCCACAAACATGTAGTAGCTTGCTCCTGCTGCTGCTCAACAATCACAACAACCAGAAGCAGCTGACCAAGAATGGGCATTTGGAGGACAGCTGTGGCATTCTGCCACCAAGTGGCTCCTCTTCAGTCACGTCAGACAGTGAATGCTCCACCCAGGAGAGGAGCCTGACCAAGGACAGCAGTGATGCAGAGAGTTCCTACTCAAGTTGCTCTCCCATCGACCTCTCGATGAGAAGCCGTGTCATTATGCAAGATGCAGGACTTAAAACTACAGCTCCCTCTTCCTCCTCCTCCTCCTCTTTCACCTCTACCCTCTCTACTTCCACGCCAGGTGCATTCTCTCCTCAAGTTTCTGCTCAGCCCTCAACTATAACTTTATCCCCATCTTCTATTGTTGTCTCCTCTGTTTCCACTGCTATTTCTTCATCTTCTTCTTCTTCTTGTATCTCTACCTCTTCCCTGGACAAACTAACAGAATCTTTAATAAATAAGTGGAAGCCAGAGCCATCAGGATCAAAGGTGTCCAAGGGCAAGGAGCCTGAAATGAGCCCAGACCTAAAGTCCCACCCCAAAGTTACACTTATGCAGCTTCTTCTTGAGCGTAGAAATAATGAGATGGTTAAGAAAAATGTAGTAAACCAAGATTCACCACTTGATATAACTATGGCCACCATGTCTCGAAACCAGCCAAAGGGACTGGTACCTTGGGAAGAGTCGAGGACAAAAAGCCCCATAGATAGGTCTGTAGCTCCAGCTCAGCCCCTCTACTCACTTAGTCGTGACCCAAGCAGTGCACTGTCCCCATATTCGTACCCTTCCCCCCATGTCCAGTCCACCCCACTGGATTTGTGTAAATCTAAAACCTTCCCTGCTGAGAAGGCCTCAGAGCCTGCCTTCAGTGCTAGTAAACTGTTACAGAATCTGGCTCAGTGTGGCACAGCTTCTCCTTCCCCACCCATCCCCTCTGGCAAAGCGCTGGCCCAGGAGCACGATGCCAGCAGGCCCCTTGCCCTTTTGGAACGGCTCAATGCTCCAATCAACAGGACCACCACTACTCCACTCTCTGATGGAGCCTCGGGTAGTGGCACACCCTTCAGTAGGAAGGAAGCTTCTCCTCCTTCATCACAAATTGAGAACCTTCTCGAAAGGCGCACCGTGCTGCAGCTCCTTCTAGGGACAAACTCAGCTACAGCTACAGTGAGCCGCAAAGAAAGGCCTAGTGGCAGCGGCAGGAGGAGTGTGGAGGCTGCAGGGGCATCTAATGAGAAGAACCCTGGTGTTCACATCACCTGTGACAGCTCCAATGGGCCCCCGCTGGATGTAAAGGTCAAATCTGAGCTCATAGAGGAGGTAGGACCACCCTCTGCCATGTCTGAGGACATGAGTGGCAGAAAGAGGCTGAGTTGCTATGAGAAGAATAGCCCTGTCTCAGATTCCCAGCAGGCTGAACCCCGGCCTGCAGAGGTCATAGCAAAATATGGCCTCCTCAGCCAGCTGCTTAAACAACAGACTGCTACCTACTATACTAGTGCTGCTATGCAGGCGGACTCACAGCCCAGACAGGTTAAAGAGGAGCAGAGGGAGTATCCGAGCCCGAGCCCTAAGAAAAGACGCCTTTGTGTCGATCGGACTGATGGTTTGAGTAATATCAGCTCTCCAAGAGCAGTGGACAGTGGTGACACAAATATTTTTGCCTCTTCTGCTGTTCAGGTAGAGCCTGACCAGCAGAGGAGTCTAAAGGAGGAAGAGGCTCCTCCCAAGAGCCCACCAAGTGAAGCCCTTACAAGAGAGAGTCGGGGCTTCAATGTGCTGAAACAGTTGCTGCTCTCTGACAACTGCCTGAAGGAGCTGTCCCAGCAGCCCCGGGGGGCACCCAGTCCTTCCATCCTGCAGACCAATGGCAAGGCCAACGGTAGCATTCTCTCTCAGCCTGCCCAAAATCACAGCTTCCTCCAACTGCCCAGCTGGCATCCCCATGGTTCCCTCAACTCAGGGTTTCCAAGTAATCTCAGACCACTGCCCACCCCTCCTGCAGGTGACAGTCCGATGCGCTCTCCGTGGAGTCGCCACCCATCTCCATGGCCTGTCACTCAAAAACGGGACCCGCCCACTTTAGTCAAACAGGAGCCCGAGAGCCCTGTGCGATGGAGTAGTCAGGAGAATGAAGAGGAGGATGAGGGTTGCGACTCAAACCCAGACTCTCCACGGCTCTCGCGTTCCAACCCCATCCTATATTACATGTTGCAGAAGGGCAGCATCCAGCTAAGGAAGGAGGTGAGAGATTACACAGAGGGAGGCCAGTCTGTGGTCAGAGTTAAAGAAGAGCCTATCAGTGACATGCATGCCTATGAACACAGTCTGAGCTCTACCCCACAATCACCCACCCACAATGACAAGCACAGCCGTGAGAGCCGGGGGCTGAGCCAGTCGTCCGACTAGAACTTTTATCAACTACAGAAACATTAGAAATGGAAAGAAATCCACTGGCTCTGTTTTTGTTTTCTTTTTTCTTTTTCATTTTTAATGACTTGCCAAATTGGTGTGTGATGAGACAAATAATGCAGAATGCAAAATTGTTTTGTTTTTCTTTTTGTTTTAGGTGGCATGAAGCAAATTCAGATGCATATTTGCATCGCTTTCTTCATTTTAAACAGTGAGGTAATGGAATGATACAAAACAGTTGTATCTTAGCAAAATGCCACATTAACCAAAACTGTGTGTCACAAATCAAACCTTCCCATCACTGACTGTCGTGCACTACATTTTGTATTACATTTTAATTACAGAGCCCTCCTTTACATTTTTTTACACTTACTTGCTATTTGAACTGTACACATATCATTATTCCATGTCCTCTTTGTTGCCTGCCATAAAACATTTAGAAAGAACATTTCAAGCAGCATCCATTATTGATGACTCTAAAAATGTTAGTGCTCAGTTCAGTGGACATTTATTTATTTTCTCCATCAGAACATTTCCAGATAGACAGAGTCCCATCAATTTTTGATAGGATTCCAAACAGTCATTCTTGGGCAGTCACAGTGGGCTATTACAGCAGTGTCCATGTTAAACTCATTCAGAGGAACTCACAAGCAGCAGCAACCCTGCAGTAGCTTCAGCCTACCATGATGAATGCTTTGTCCTGCTTGTCCTGAAGATTCACGGTGTGGCATAATTACAGATGCAGAAAGAATATATGATTGGCGGTCACAGCTCATTGTTTTTGCTTTTATTTGAAGTGCGTGTTTCAAAGCCAATATTCAACAGTGCAAATTTAGGGCACTGTGTTTGCAGACTGAGCCGTTTGGAGCAGATGGGTCAACAGAGCAAGTGCGGTGCTTACAGTTGAGCAACTGTGTGTAAACAGGTTTCTGGAGCAACAGTTAAAAGGCAGTGAGTGTGAAACTTATCTTTGCGATCCTAGTTAAACCCAAGGCACTTTTCTTCATGCACACAAAAACTTTGAGTGTGAAGCACATGGCTTTTTTTTTTCCCTTTTTTCATTTCACATTAAAGGAGTATCCAGACTTTGCACTATCGAGTCCTTGGAGTCCTTTTCAGAATCATTTAAAGGCATGTAATTAAAAAAAATGTCAGTATTGTTATCTGTTGAGAATTTGACAGTTTGTGATTCTTTTTCTTTATTTCTTCACTGTTGTGGTTTCTAGATTTTTTATTATTATTATTATTATTATTATTATTATTTGTTTGTGGCAGTCTCTTATCTCATAAAATGTCAAAAGAATTGCATGATAATAAAGAGAAGACCACAGGTACATCTTTGTTTTGAAAGCAGCTGGATGTGAGTACCCAGCCCCAGTAACCACCAAGACCTTTTGGTGTCTTGAGGGCTGTTTGGTATCTAGCTCCTTATTTTGGATTGTACTGTATTCTTTTCAGTTGATCTCACATACTGCTTTATCAATTTAGTCTTGTGATCTTTTTACTACATATGAAGTATGTCTCTTCAATTATTAATACATTTTCACAATGGTTAAATATATGTGTAAATAGTACTTTCAGTATGAAAGATGACTATTTTGTAATGTTTAAGAAAAGATATTACCCTAGTTTTTAATGCCCTGATATGTAAATATGAATTATATGCGTACAAGTGTACATACAAAGGCAGAGGATGCTATGCCCATCTTTTTTTGGTTGGTTTGTTCTTTGCATGTGTCTCTATGTGGTAAATGATAATCTATCCTGCGCTGTGTTGTGTAATAATGTCTGACTTTCCTCACTGCTGCCTGTTGCATGCAGACGCATGGGAACTACCTGTGTATCCCTACTGGTGATGGGGGAAAATGTCAAGTCTTAAAATAGGTCTTTTATATCACAGAGAGAGAGGCTGGTTTAGAATATGAACAGTCCCTAAATAACCACAGACTGTTGAGCAAGTTGATAAAAATGTGTGAAAAATAAATGTGCATTGAATATTTTTGTGATTTTTCTTTTCTGTTACTGGTTAACAACGCTCTTCGGAAGAGTTTGGGGATCTAGTCGGGGGATTGACGTACAATCATAGATCTGCATTGTGCATCTAAGAAATACATTTGTAGCAGCAAATATATAAAAAAAAAGATGTTTCATTTTTTCATGTGAAGACCTGAAACATTATTTCATTTTTTTATGTTTTCATTTTTTGGTGTTCATTTGCACTGATATCTCAAAAATAAAGGACTAAAATGCATGACCTAGTATGAATGTGTTCCTCTTTTTGCAGTTTGCTATTCAGTCTGTTAATATTTTGCAACAAATGAGGAATGGCTGCATTAGATACAAACTCAGGAGAACAGTTGTGGATTAGAATGTTGTGTCGTTCTTGGATGATATAGAATTCCAGTCTTCTTTGTCATATTTATTAATTCATGATGCACAAAATCTTTTATCAGATCCAGTGGGTGAAAGGTGCGAATAGTAAGTAAATCAGACTAATTCTGCAATCGGCATACAGGCACACCCACATTTACCTGGAGATGAAGTGGAGAACTTGTACAAAATGGCAAACTTTAGAGCTGAAAAAATGAAGCTATGGCAGTGCCAAAAACTGCAATTCCTCTAATGATGGCAGTACATGAGATATATGCTTTGTAATAGCATTAGAAAGCACGTTCTAATAAAAAAAATATGCAAAGAGAATACTAAATGGAAAAGTGCAGGCTTTAACTTTAAAACTATTTCAGTATTCGTATCGTAAATGTTCATTGTTCATGAAATCATTGCTGGATATCATCTTTTACAGCACTGAGGGTTTGCTTTTTTCAAGTTTCTTATCTCCAGCTGACAAATCACATGCTTTTTTTACTTGAGCCTCAGAGGAAACAATATTAGCACTCCATGTTTCAGTTGGGACATAGATTATTTTTAAATGCTCATTACGCCCACAGAAAGTGACCATGTTGTATGAAAGAAGGACAAAGTTGGACCGGAGAAACTTAAATAAGCGGTCCGAAGAGGAAGCCAAAAAAAGGGGCAGCTTTCAAAAGTGTTTCCGTGGGCGTGATGAGCATTTAAAAAAACATTTAAGAAAGTATTCGCCCCAACTGACACAAGGACTGCTAAATATTGTTTCCTCTGAGGCTCAAGTAAAAAAAAAGTTTGAAATCAAAAGCAAAAAGAAAGAAAACAGGAGGAGAAGGAGCATGTGATTTGTCAGCTGGAGATAAGAAACTGGAAAATAGCAAACCCTCTATGCTGTAAGAGATGATATCCAGCAATGATGTAATGAATGATGAGATCATTTAAGATACGAATACTGAAATATGTTTAAATTAAGGTCAAACCCTGCACCTTTCCATTTAGTATTCTGTGTTCTTTACCTACATTTTTTTATTAGAAAATGCTTTCTAATGCTATTACAAAGCATATATCACATGTACTGCCATCATTAGAGGAATTGCAGTCTTTGGCACTGCCATAGCTTCAGTTTTTCAGCTCTAAAGTTTGCCGTTTTGTACAAATTACCATACCAAACAAAACAGATATATGTAAATGTCATAAACATGTTTTATGTATATGTGAGTGTGTCCATCTTTTGACCCACGTAGGCACAGGGAGAGCATGCAAACTCTACAGAAACTCCACCCCAGTCCTACATCCCAGACAACATAGATGTACATCTGGTACTTGGAGGACATGTACTTAAATGTATTCTCTTGTTTCATCCAAATTCTTGCAAGCAATCATTTTTATACAACCAAAGCAACCAAAAGGGAAAATGAAGATCTATTGCATCCCAATATCAAACTAAGGCTTCACATTAAATCATATCATTATTTCAAGAAAAGGACATCAAAGCCAAACAGCACTTTGTGTAATCAAAGACTCTGGTCTATTAAAAGAGAGTGAGAGGATGTCCTGTATTTGCCCCTAAACCTCTGCTTCTGAGTTGGCTGCTGTTCACTGCATTGCTGTGCCTTAACAAAGGCAGGAAAGACACTGAAAGAACGGAGGACACATGAAGGTCACCAGATGTACACTGAATGCCCAAGGATGTGCCCTAAACAAATGGAACATATCTTTGATTTAGGAGTCATAATAAATGTCATTGTACAGTAGTTACAAAACCTTAATTCTTGTGTCCCATCTGGAAAATTGTCCATTTAGTGATAGTTTTCTCGACTTGAGAAAAACAGCATGTAGCATGAGATTTCCTAAAGGTGAGGACAAGTTCAAGCTAAACTTCTCCTGCACTGTGTCTGAATATGAAGTCCAGCAAGCGAACAGACGGCTTTTTGTCTGCAGTGCACTTTTGAAATTGCAGCACAGTTCCTCAGCCCTGACTTCCCTTTTATTTAATCCTCCCCATGACTGACTGCACTCTCTTTAAACTCCCAGTAACCTTTCCCCTCCGTGAACTTCTCCATTTCAAGATTCTTATCAAGGCTGAACTACCAGTAACCTCTCGATTTCCTCTGATTGCAGAAGCAGCGGCGAGCTTAAAGGAGGCAGCCGCCGAGTTTAAGCTGAGGTCAAGGTGTAAAACTTGACAATCGACTGTTTGTCCGTGGCTTCTCTCTTTGATTTCCTGACCTCAGCATGAGGCCAAAAGGATGTGAGCACTGCACATCAGGCCACCAGTGACTCAACTGCAGGCCAAGGATTCGGAAGTCCCACAACAGACGTTTCATAGCTACAAGACCTCCAGAAATGATTTCCTGGCATTACAGATGCTTACTCTCTGACAAACAACTTAATGACTGCACTTAACATGCTCGGCCAAGGGTTTATCTACATGGGAACTTGTTTAAAATACCAACACACACTTCAGTGAAAATGAGATACTTTCTTCTTTATGTGCTTTGTTTATTCACATGGAGGCCATACAGAGCTGACACTTGTCACCAGTCGTCTTAGTGATGGGTGATAAATATCCTCACAGATGTTTGATCACCCTCTTCTTAGCAAAGTGTTTGAACTTTGAGCATATGATTTGACCTCAAATGCTATGTAAACACATACGTACACAGACACACTGTTTCACACACACGCAATTTAATTAGCATTTTATGGGTCTCATGACCCCATTTGGAGTGTCATTAAAGTAGAATATATAAATAAAAGGCTGATATAGCAGACAGATACCGGTGGAACTGCTTCTGTACTTTGCCTTGAGCTAATGCTTCTCTGGTGGCAGGATGAGCAGAGGCGAAAGTCAGCGAGCATTCAAAGAAACACCTGGGGAAACTGAGAGAAAAAGGTCACATTGTTTGATTTCACAGCCTTATACTGCATCCCCCTACACCCCTCACTGGGCCTTTTGAAGACGCACCTCTTTGTGAAGTCTTTTCCTTAACCCCCCACCCCCAGGGTCATGATCTTTTGCCTCACCTCCCTCGCCCTGACCTGGCTGATCCTGTTTCCCGGGACAGGATCAACTGTTGGGGCTGCAGCTGTACCCCCCACCCCCACCCCACCCCACCCGCCTTCTCTTCCTCCCCCCCAACACCTCCCCTCCACACAAATATGCACTCAAACCACAAACCACAGCACCCTGCTTCCGTTCCCTAGCAATACACTCAGGCCATTCTTGTAATCTCTCATGTAAATATGACAAGTGGCAGCGTGGCTCAAGTCCTTTCTTTTCTTTTGGGCTCGATAGCCTCTTGACCCTCACCGTTTCCCATGCCCTCCCAGTCTTCATACGGTAATTATTCATAAATGACTAATGGTCCAAATGTGCGGAGAGGCAGTGGAATGAGGGAACGCCGTAAATGAAAATACAGCAGTTCTGATCAGTGATAGCTGTTTTATAAAGCTTCCTTACTGATGTCCATGTGCGAGCCTGTAAACCGGCCCAATGTAATATTCATGATGAGTGAGAGTCCCTGTGGTCCACAGAGCAGCCTGTCAGCTTCAGGGATCTTGGCTGACACTAAAAGAACATGGATGATATTTGCCATGTCAGATAAGCACAAGAGTAAATGTTTTACAAACTGACTAGGGAGAACTAGCAATGTCAGTCTCCTGTCTGCCAGTCTTTACTGTGGCTCTGATCGCCGCAGAAAGTTTCTCTTTTCATCTAAGTTCTTGCTTACGCATGTGGAGGTTTAGATTTGACGACAGAAGCAGCCCCTTCCTGTTTCATAGGCGATTAAGTTCACTCTTGATCTGACTGATCTAAAGTGTCTCGGTGAAAAACAAGAGACAGCAAACAACGAACCGCCATCTCGCCATTTTCTCTTTCATGTGAAAAATGTCATCTTCGAGGAACCTGCTTTCCTGTACGTTTCATCATGAAGCGTGACACTGCGGTAGATCTGCAGGGTCATGAACTTTTCAAGTCAACATTTCTCAAAATCCCCGGTACAATGAGAAAGGGCAGGTTAGTGTCAGCCAGTCTGGCTAAGACCAGCTTGGGATGTGAACTTTGTGCCGCGGGAGCTAAAGTCCACTTAGAACGAAGCATTAGCATCCTAATGTTCTCCTCACTGTGAAGTCGCAGAGAAAAAATAATAATAAAGCTGCATCTGACAGTCAGAGGGGATTTGGTTGGATCTCAGAAAGTGAAGATGTTATGTTAGGAGCACTTAATAGTTTGACAGCATGATACAATATTTAGAAGGGAAGACAGCAGGTTTACCTGTTTCATACTTTTGTAATGCTAAACAGGAAAATAATAGCTTCAAATCATCAATCTGGCATGGCTCACATTTTAATTATTAACTTGTTTATTTATTGTTGAGGTTTAGCCTGCTGGCTAACAGATGTCCAAGTTCCACAGAGGATGAATCCTACCGACTCTGATGAGTCCAGGGGCCACATTTCTCTTTTCCATTTAACTATCACAACATTTACATCGTGCTTTCCCAATTATGTATTCTAATGATTTTTGATTTTTTTAAGGGGCCCACCAAGAAAATATCCCCCCACAGCATTACTCCACCGCCACCAGCCTGAACCACTGATAGCAGGCAGGAGGGCTCAGTGCTTTCATGTTGTTTATGCCAGATTCTGACCCCAGCAGCTGAATGTCGCAGCAGAAATTGAGACACATCAGACCAGGTAGTATTTTTCCAGTCTGGTGAGTCTGTGCGAATCATACCCTCAGTTTCCTTTTCTTAGCCAGCAGGAGTGGCACTCAGCGTGGTTTTCAGCTGACATGTTGTGCATTCGCGGATGATCCTCTGCATACTTTGCTTCTATCGAGTGGTTGTTTGAGTTACTGTTGCCTTCCTATCAGCTTGGAGCAGTCTGATCATTGTCCTCTGACCTCTGGCATCAACAAGACATTTATTTTTTTCCGGACCATTCTCTGTAAACCTCACAGATGGTTGTGTGGGAAAACCTCATGCCATGCCACGTTCAAAGACACCTCTCTTAGCGCTCTTCCCCATTCTGATGCTTGAACTTGAGCAGGTTGTCTCAAGCATGCCTACATGCACTGACAGTGGTTGATTAGATATTTGTGTTGGCGAATAGCTGAACAGCTGCACCTCACAAAGTGCTCAGTGAGTGTGTGTTAATTATGTACACAAAGAAAATGATGCAAAACAATCCAATAGAAATAAATTCTGCAATCAAGGAAATGATTGGTTAGAGTAGCAAAACACAAAGTAATGCTGCTTTTGCTAAACTTTAAAAAGAATCTGAATAAATCTGAAAGGTGGATTATTTGGGAAGCGGTGAATGCCCTTCACTTGAACTGGCAACGACACCTAGAAAATGGCTGAAATCCTCAAAAATAACGATCTTGTCAGGATTCCCAGGATCAAGCCACGACGAGTTTTAACTGCTTCATTCTTTACGCTGTCATAAAATCAATGCTCATGCTGCACTCTCAGGTTTAAAAAAGCAGAGGGGAAAAGACACAATCAGTGTTATTTGAAACTGAAACAAGCTTCGTATTATTGTTGCCATGACTGCTCCCAACAAAATGCATCGATGTGTGTTCACTGACTGTAGCCGTTGCTATGCTGCGACAGTATGAGGTGCCTTGTGGTCATATTTTCTGTATCATATAAGGGCGTCTATAATAGACTATTGCATCTGTATTATAATTTGCTCAATGTGAGACTCAGATAATAAAATCACAGTGAAACGCTGATAAAATAAGTCTTGTCTTGCTCATTTCAAGGAGAAGAGCTTGTATATGGTCCAGCTTTAGTGTGATGAAAAATGCTTTCAGATGACCCATCAGTTTTTATGGTTTCGTGATTTCTTACAGATAGATTTGCTGTTTGGGAACAATAAGCAAGTACTGTTGATAACAACCACTGAGGATCGCTGTGTCAGAAAGACTGGATCTGATTGATTTGTTGATTGCCTGGACACTTCTGAAGGTGCATTGTATTCTCTTTTCCTATTGAGAAGCTATCCTCACATTAGAGAGTTTAACATTTAACAAAGGTGTAGCTGGATAGCTTGTATTATGATTTACCTGCTCAGTAGTCGGATAGATAGATAGATAGATAGATAGATAGATAGATAGATAGATAGATAGATAGATAGATAGATAGATAGATAGATAGATAGATAGATAGATAGATAGATAGATAGATAGATAGATAGATAGATAGATAGTCTTTAAACCCAACAAATGTTGGACAGTGGCCTGTGTCTAAAACCTCTGAGAAAAATATTGGCTGGTTCACAAAGAGACCAGAGAGCTCAAGAGCAGCATATGGCCCAGAACCATAGAGGTATTTCAACATTTTGTTTCCAAAACATTGTTGCAATATAATGTGTATACAAAAAGTCTGCTTGGAGCCAACCCAACCTGGTCTGTTTGCAAAGGGTCTTATTTTAGCCACACATAAAACACCATAGTTGGTGTCATTTGCCTAAAGAGGAAGATCCTGGGGAAAATGGCCACATCTCAAAACATTTTTAGGTGTTTATTTTCTACTCTTTTTGTTGTTGTTGCCAGGATTCCATGGAGCTTGCATGCCCAGAGCATAAAGTAGCAAAACTGATGGCTAAAGCTTTTAAAAATCCCTATTAATACATTCATGGAAGAAAGAAATTCTTCTGCTCCTATGATGTAAGTTAAATAATACGCAACTGTTGTGTTCAGTATTCAGGATAAAGGTTTATCCTGCATACTGATGTGGCAGGTTTGCCCAAAAGGCAAGTCCATGTCCTGGGGCACCAGCTCATCATGTTGTTGTTTTTTCACATATATTTGAAATTTAAATATATTTGTGTGTCCCAAGAGTGCTTCTAACATTTATATGACTCAGAATTAAATCCAGTGATAAGACACAATGTAAGAAAGTATTGATATTTTACTCCCTTAAGCACATATTTTTATGATGGATGTCTTTGCAAAGTGTAAAGTTGCAGTGGAGTCACTTATAAATCCAATTTTTCAATTAAATGCTCAGCTATTCTTGGGGTGGTACTGCTAGCATTGCTACATACTGAGGACTGCAAATATATGGAAATTTAAATGTTTCTTGATCTCAACAAGTTGTTTGGATCAAACTTAACATCTGTAATTATAACATATTTGTTAAAGTCAGGGTCAGATTAGGCCATGTGTGCCCCACGAGCTAATATGAATGAGACACCCTGGCGTTAAAGGGCTGCTGTAATGTACGTACACCGCCGTTGTGTTGGATTACTGTATCAGACAGAGACAAGGAGGATTTTAATGTCCTGGTGTGAGTGAGGCTATTATCATACAGCCCTCAGGCTCACTTTCGGGATTTGTTGTGATCTTCAGCAAACAAGCAGACATCAGCTTGTCAGCCAAGGATCTATTCGGACTGCAGCGGCAACTGTTTGACTTTGCCAATTGATTCATCAACTTATTTTCTGATTGGTTTCCTGACAGCTTCCCAGATTCTCTGACTGATAGCTCTACTTTTTGCCTTGAGGTCAAACTGTGTGATGTGTCTGCTCAGACAAGAAGGCTGTTTTAAGAGGCTGCCCTGTGTGTTTAAGGTAACCTTCACACACTCTGTGGTGGTCAGTGAATATTTCAGCACACTGCACATAGAAGCATAAAATATTGATTAAGGCACAGTGCTGAAAAATGAAAACAGGCTTTGTGATTTATAATGCTACTTGATTTACCAAATGGAATCATTTTCATGTTTCATTCCTTTTTCCACATTTCTGCTGCAGCTGTGTGGGGCTGTCATTATGCAAGCTTACGCTCCAAAGGAGGATGTTGCCATCTGCTGGGAAAGAAGCTGAACAGCATGGGGTAGCAGCTACGACAAAATGATGTATTAAAACCATTGTATACTGCTCTATGTTTATGCATATATATTAAATTACACTCAGCTTGGGTTTAACAGCAGTTACTGTTATAATGACACTGCGAGATGCACACTGATAAAATCCGGTTTGCATCCTCACTGCTGTTGCTGTTGCTCGATCCTCCTTCCAGCGACACCATAAACTTCTGACAATTCCCATTAATATTTATATGTACTAGTTAGATGACACAGTTCATGTTAACAAAGCATGCTGACAGCCTCAGTTCTAACTATTACAACAATGCTATTCCTGAACATCTAAATGATGACCCAGTTCTGTGTGAGAGGACTGTTCTCTTCCATCTTGCACTGAATTAATAACAGCTGACAGACTTGAATGGCCAGTGTTTGGATGTTGGTGTTATTTTTTTCTGTCTGAATAATTAGGACAGAATGCGGATGGCTGAATTTGGTGCCTTACACTAGTAAGACCCTGCACTGGGGCTCACACACTATGAAGTACCATGGAGTTAAAGCTGACAGATGCCGTGAGCTTTGAAATGTTACTGTGGTAAAAGACATGAGCGTAGTTGTCCCTATTAAATGAAAAAAAAACTGGGATTTTTAGCCTTATAAACAGCCACATTTATCCCTATTATCCTTTCATGGAAGGAGTTGGTAATCTTGCTCCAGAACCCCAAGTGAAATCAAAGTGTAGGCAGGTTTGGTCAATATTAAGGGTGTGGAAATTCGACTGTTACATAATTGTAAAGGGTTTCTGTTGTTGTGATAGCACCTCCTTGAGGCCAAATGATTGCTCTCATCTTACAGGCGGTAAGGATAGGGAGCAGAAGGTAAATACTGAGCATCTGACAACGAAGGCAAGTTTTCGCTATATGAGGAGTAAAGTGAATCTGATACTAACATATTCAAAAATAAAAAATGGTAAGAAAAAGAGCTGCTATGCACGAGAACAGCACGAGAACGCAACACCCAGCAAACACCTAACTGTCTGGTGTGTGTATGACACCTCAGAGCATTATTGTTAACAGCGACTGTTTGATCTTTATAATGAGAGATTCAACTAATAAATCACTGTACAAAATGTGAACAAGATGCAGCAGTTACAGGTGAGGTTTTTGGAACTTCTGTAATATTACTGTGATGTTACATTTTAGTTAAAGGACTGATACAGCACTTTCCCACTCTAGGTGCGCACTCAAAGCGCTTACGCAGCAATCACCGATGCATCGGGGCAGCGTGGTTTCAGTATCGGGCCCAAGGAATCCGGAGATCGAATATCCGACCTTCTGACTACCCGCCCAATCACCTGAGACATGAGCCTAAATCTTACAAAGCAGCAAAAGTGAGTATTTTTTTAATATGTGCGTATATAATTCTCTTTTTCTCTAGAAATTCAGTTTTCAAGGAAAATTAAATACAAACCAAATAGAAGACGATTTGGCGCATCATAAAGGTGCCGAAGCTATACAGTGGATTTGTTAACTTTTTTTATGTTAGTACCAAGATATTTAATTTGCTAAATATTCTGTGCAAACGATTTATCTAGTGCGCCGGTTTTCTTATGTGAATACTTATTATATTTGTTACTTATTATTTAGTGCAAGCAAGGCATGGGGCTATATAAACACAAACATCACTATATAGGCCTTACATTTGTGGTTAAAATTTGATACAAATATCTGGTCAAATTTTTGCTTGTCTTGTTTTTTGTCTTGTTTTCCCCGAAAGCCCCCCTTATCACAGTAACGTAATTCAACAGACCTGAATAATCGATCCCAGCTCCCAGGCAACGTAGAGCAATGTTTTCATGCCTGCTGACGGCTTGCGCTAGTCACTCTGCCATGGCGCCCGTAATGTTGCTGATTAAGGAGGGGACATCGTAGCATCTCCTTTTTATATCGCTTTGGTGAACGTTATCCGGTGCATTTTGCTACTCCTGGTTTGAATTTAACATTTATTACTGAACCGGCCATGACCGTGGAGCAGAATGTCCTCCAACAGCATTCTCAGAAGGTAAGCTTCCATATGATAACTTGGCAGCTAGCTAACTTTAGCCTAACTGTATTCCTTACATAGTTTAGGGGCTCAAAGAAGTCAGAAGGTGGGCGAAACAGTGCCTTGTTTGGTAGGTTTTACATTGAATTAATGTTCAAAAGAGTCGTGCGTGAGCCGTTATATGAGGAACCATTTGTAAATCTCATGTAACTGCTTGTAAGCTAGGCCTTACGGTACCCTGGGTCAGTGCTTTATTCGGTATTATGCGAGCCAATATATGTGCTAGTCAGCGAAAGCTAGCGGTACCACGTAAAGTTAACTTAAACCCTGCCGTCTTCATTTACGCTGGGTTACAAATGCCAAAAAGTTAGCTAATTACATATAATAACATAATGCTTTGCATAGTAACGTTAGCAGCATGGGCTATGCATGTCGTCAATTAAAATAAACATGGCTAAGTGACAGATTTAACGTTAGCATGTCGTCATCAGCAAATAAGTATTTTTTCGTGCGTTTAGCTGAAGACTTTCGATAAAGAAGTTTCCCCCAAAAGATATTGTTTCGTTTGATCAAGTGATTGCTCCTTGTTTGTGTGAGGAAATATTTCCGAGGTTACTCATCATATAACTGATATCTTTGTTTACAAAGCATGGCCAGCGGCGAAGGTGGAAACACACCCGAGCAACGATGCTTGGCGGGGATTGAGTGGTCGGATAACAAGCCAGGCGTGTGACAGTTCATAACCGGGCAGGCAGATTATTATGTTACATTTGATCACACTCTCATTTTACGAAAGTGCATTAAGATCTGCTGCTGAGGCGCCTAGTTATGGGATTTAGTCCGTGGCCACCATGCCCAGCACTGCATAGCTTTGGTTGCTTATGTAACCACTTGACTGATGTTGCTTAAACGTAGGTTAGATGTTTGCTCCGCTAGTCCGGGGGAAAAGAAGTCATATTTTTTGCACAAGTGTTATGTAATTGCAGCAGTGTTTTTCTACCGTTCATGCAGTTCAGTAGCTCTGCAAAGCAGGCCTGTTGTAATCAACTAAACCAACTCTCCTGCCTTTAAAACACGAATAAGCAGCATTAGGCATGTGGTGGTCTCATTACACAAGGTACAATCTTAGGCAAAGTAAATACTTGCAATTGCTCACACTTATAATTTTGCAGTTATTATAGCAGCCTGACCTTTTTGGTGGCTGACATTAAATCACAGCAACAAAAGTTAAGATTTATTTATGTATTGCAGACAGACCACTATACATGGTTCAGCTTGTGTTAGTAAATACATAGAAAGTTTCTGCTGTAAAGCAGTTTGGGGTGGACTTGGTGTGTTCTGGGATATTGTTGGTTGTGCTTCATCATTAGAGTGCTTTGTAAGTGCAGGGTGTGGTGCTGGTTTTCATGTAGGGACCTGCAGATAGCGAGGCGAAAGCATGTCAAAGAATTTCTAATCCTGTATGTGCAATTGTTTTTTGTTTTTGTTTTGTTTGTTTTTTTGTTCGTTTTGTTTGCTGCTTTAAAACTCCACTACAGACCTGCCATGGCAAACTGATGGAAGGTATACTGGGACATCCCTGTGTCACAGATTTGTGTAGTTTTATTCACAAGCTGACACTTAAAGTCTGATGGTCAGTGTGATGAACAGCAGTTCCAGACATGTCACATGAGATGACATGTGTGTTTGTGTCTGCACGTGTTCGTGTCTGAGTAACTGCTCTTGTGGTTGTCTCGGCTCATATTTGTGACAGGTGCAACATCCCTCACATTTCTCACCTGGGGCTATATCCACATGTACACAAGTTAAAAAAAAACAAGGATTTCCCACTTTGATGCTGAAAAGTATCTCAACATGAAAGTGCAAGAAACCAATGTCAAGTGCATGCAAACGCAGCAGGTGGTGATTTAACCCTGAGCTTATAGAAATGGAACACAACATGGAAACAAAACAAAAAAACATTAACACGGTGCACAATCTCATGTAAAAAAAAATACAGAGAGAGATGAAGGTGCATACCTTTGATGCTGTGAGACAAGATGTAATTGCAGAAACAGAATTTCTGAAAAGCTTCATCTTGGAAGGGGTCTTTCAAAAGCGCTGTTTGAAGTGGCTTAAAATGCACTTTACCAAAGGTCAAAACATACAGTACCAGTCAAAAATTGCAAACTTTTGACTGGTACTGTTTTGACTGTATAGAGACTATACAGTTTTGACTGTATAAAGAAACCTACGTTTACCAAAATAGTTGTGTACATGTGGGCAGGTCCCAGGAGGACATCAAGCTGTTGTCTTTTTGTTTGTGTTTCCAGTAGTTAGAATCAGTTAAGCGCATGAACCTGTGATTACGTTTGTTCAATTTCCCACTCTACTCAGGTTCTATGTAAAACATCTACCAACTACAGAGCTGCTGTAACTGAAGCCTTTGAGAGAAACGGTTTTCTCACTGTGGCATTACAAATATTGTTTAAATGTTATGACAACTGTAGTTGGTGTGAGGCAGTATATGAGCGGTTCCTGACTCACATCTTATTTTAGACAGTGGTCTTTGTAAGTTATTACTTGTTGCTATCTAAGATTGTTGTAGTGACAGATCGCAAGTCGGAGTGTCACTTCCTCTTGAAGGCTAATAGGAAGCACGTGTTCCTGTGAGCTGTGGATGTTTGTTTCATCAACTTGAACGGTTGTTGAGTGTCTTGCTTGAGGATAATAAAGCAGGGCTGGTGCTGGTCTGATGTTTTTGATTGAGCTGTCTGTGCTGCCTCATTGTAATTAGGGATGGGTGATATAGGCTCAAAATTATGTCATGATATTTCAAGGAAATTTGTGGTAATGATATTTATAATGGTCGTTTGCACTGTTTAAAGGCAAAGTAAAAAAATTCATTTGATATTCAGTACACAAGAATTAGTGCCAAACTAAGCTCTGGATCCAGTCCAGGTTCTGGATTTGCAGGCTACTTGAATTTAACATGCAAATGCAATTTAACATATATTTTTGGTCATATCTCAGCTGACAAAATGAAGCACATCGTTAATGTCCATAAACATACATATAACATTTGATTGGGAGATGATCCAGATACGCAAATATTAGGGATGTGCACGACTAGACGACTAATCGTTGATATTGATAGGCTGGAGAGATTATATATCTCAGCTGGCCTGGGAAAGCCTTGTTGTTGCCCCAGATAAGCATAAGAAGATGGATGGATGGATGATTGTATTGCATTTAGGGTTTCAACTATCGATCATTTTAGTAATCGAGAATTCTATCAACTATTCCATCGATTGAGTAATCAGATAAGAAATGTTTTTACTATATTAACAATTCATTTGCATTTTTAAACTTCTGCACTGCAGTTTTTCGCTGTGTGAAACAAACAGCAGTGGATGGAGCAGCTGCACAGTTCTCTTTATGTTGACACTTGCTGATCAGGTGGTTGATGAAGGACCTCCAGCTGTTTCCCAGTAAAGGCTTTAATGGTGATTACAGGAACAAACACTGCTTCTTTAGATGGAAAACGCTTTCTTTTCCTCCACCTGAGCTCACCGTTTGGAGAACAGCGCCACCTCTTTACGCTTGCTGCGCGTGTGCAGACAGACTGCACATAAAATAACTGCTGCTGTTGTGTTATCAGTGTTTTGGTTGAAAAACTGGGGACTGCATGAGCTTAATGTTGTAATGCTTTTCATTCACAAGCATCCTCTTCAATATGTTTCTGTTGCAGGTCTGCTTTTAGTCACTAATCAGCGATTAAAGCGTAAAAAATATTTTGATGGACACAACGAAGGAAAAAACCTTTAAATTTATGTTAAATATATGAAAGTGCATTACTGCAAACAATGTGTACGTGTCATTAAAATATGAGAAATGAACATCCGAACAACAAATAAACTGCTACCTAAAAGTATGGCGTATTGTGCTGCACATTATGAACGATGCTCGTTGTTCTACAATTCATGACACATCTCAATAAAACTTCAAATCTAAAATGATAATAAAGCAATACAATACAAACATCCATCCATTTTCATCCTTGTGTTTTATGCCGGCCAACAGAAACATAAGATGCTGGGACTATTTTCCCTCCTGGGTCCCACTCTTTGCTGTGGTCAGTGTTTTTAAGGTGCAAATACATCTGTCCCCCTAGTTTGTTTTTGGTTTGTTTTTCTTTTTGTAAAAACTTGGAGGAAGTAGCCAGAAATGAAGAAAATAACAGTGTTTCTGTGTTTCTGGGGAGGTAGGCTTAGTTGTAAAATTTAAAAATATCTAACAATATTGGACCTAATACAAATATCAGGCCAAGATTAACAGAGTCATGACATATGGTAAATAAATATAGTTCTTATATAGTGCTTTTCTACTCTTCTGAGCACTCAAAGCACTTTATACATGTTTACATTCACCCATTCACACCACATTCATTCAAGCACTTCCATGTTTAACAAAGCTAAGTGCTTATTATCTAACATTCACACTCCAACGCTTGCGTCGTAGAGCAACATGGGGTTCAGTATATTGCCCAAGGATACTTTGGCATGCAGCCTGGAACAGCCAGGAATCGCACCGCCAACCTTCAGATTGGTGGGTAACCTCCTTTACCTCCTGATCTACAGCCAAAACCACCCCATACAGACATATGATGTCTGGGCTGCAGCTCTACGTGGTGGCAGATGGATGCGTAACATTTAGGAAAACTAGTATGTCTGGTGACTACAGTGGCAGTTAGTCATCAATTCGACTAGTTGCACACACCCCTAGTTTTGAGTATAATGTGAAATGCACATAATGCACGATGCAAGGTGCAGCACAGTTAATACCACATGTCGTTTTTTGTTATAAATGGACTAGTTCTTGTATGGCACCTGTTCACTCTGTTTGACCTCTCAAAGCGGTTTATATAGCAAGTTAAAGAGATAAAGCTTATACAAAAAAATAAAAATGAACATAATATGCAAGTTATTTAACTTCAGCTTCTTAAAACATGGAAAATTATGGGCATGGACAATAGCTAAAACATCTGCCAGGGGCGGGGCTTGTTCTGCCCAGCACAACTTGTTACAGTTAAACTGTTAACTGTCATTAGTGTTCAAGATCTTATTCAATTCAGCTCAATAAAGTTTATTTATGAAGTGCCAAGTCACAACCACAGTCGCCTCAAGGTCTTGTGTGCAAATGCTGCTACTTCAGTGTTTAATCATTTGTCTTTCTGTTTTCAAATGATTGTGCTGGACCGCTATACAGTGTGGTTTGAGATAATAAACAGCATTTATTCTACATCACTTCACAAAGTTCATTTTTCCACATCTGATATCTAAGATTGAGAGTTCAGTACTTTTGGTAACCGGATTTGAATTAAACTGCTGTCCTGGTTTGTTTGCCTTTATGACAAATCCATAGACTGTGCAAAAGGATGGCACAAAAGTCCTGGTGGATAAAATCCTGATGTATTTTATTTGGTGGTGGTGTGCTGCTGCTTTGTGACGCACCATGATGCTCCCAGGCATCACTCTTTTTCACTGCTTTAAGTATAGTAGCTGGAGCAACTCCATTAAAAGTGTTTAAAATGTAATTTGCATTGAGGGTGCACAATGTTGCCATGGATGTGTGTGAAAATAACACAATAATGAGTCCTAAACTGTGAAAGAGACTTCTGAACTAATTTTCACATCTGTTGCCTGCTGCACCTAGGGTTGCAGCGGTAACCGGTTTCACGGTATACAACGGTATTAAAATGCACGGTTATCATACCGTGGGTGTTTGCTTATTACCGGTAATAAGGGGAAAAGGCGAGCTAGCTGAGAACCTCGCACACACGTGCAGCTCCGCTCCGTCTCGGCTGCCCCTTGGTCAGTGGCGCTACATTCAGGCAGGTGAAAATTGCGACAGATTTTACCAGTTAAGCTAAACTGCATGTGGCTCTTTCATCCTTATGCTGCAGCTCTCAGTATATGCGTTACTCACTTACTTTTTTGACATTCCGCTCAACCCTCTTAACTGGAGGATAAAGTGGAATGTCAAAAAAGTAACTTGAAGGGCCTATTTGTACCATATTTTTAACGGCAATTCTCGGCCGGAAGTAGGGGGCGTGGCCGGAAGAGGCCCGCGGGCTGCGAGTTTGACATGCCTGCTTAAGAGTGAAATGTGCATCATGATGATCATCTCAGAAATAATCCCCTCTGTGTGCAGTATCTGGTTACTAACTTAGCAGTACGAGTGTTATAAAGCAGTCAGCAGTAGTAGTTGATCAGACACTGATTAAAAAAGCGGTAATTAAGATGGTTCCAAGTACAGTAAAATAATTTGTTAAACAAAAGGGTTTTGCTATTTCTTTAAGGGTCAGTGTAACTTATAATAATATATGTGAAATATGGTGATACTGTGATACCACAATATTTTCTGAGACGGTTATCATACCGTGAAAATCTCCATTGCAACCCTAGCTGCACCTGTGAAAGCTGCTCTACGGTCTTCTCACTCAAGACATGACTCTTGCATTGGATGCTGATGCTAAGTGCACTTTCCCAGCATTTATAGTGCATTTACTCAACCATTGCATAGTAGATGAAGTGTGTGTGGTAAGGCCATGCAGGCCAGTTGGGCTTGACATCATAAACTCATTTATAGGAATTGTCAGGTTTCTTCCAGTAAATAATGTATCAGTTCCTCAACTACAGGTCAGATATGTAAAGCAATTTTAACAAAAGCTTTGTGCTTAAACATTAAAGTAAACACATCAGTCTGATGCTTATTTTCTGACATATATATATATATACTGTTATAGTGCCAGAAATAATTATTAAAAGTAGGGCTGCAACTAAAGATCACTTTGGTAGTTTGTTAACCTGTCGCTTATTTTTTTGATTAGTCAGTTATTTCAATCACCTGTTCATGCCTGCCCACCTGTGAATATCACCTTGTTGTGTCTTCTCACAATTAAAATAATGACCCATGAAAATATCATTTTGAAACTAATCAAATGTTTTTTTTAACATTAATGTGACCATCACGATAAATGTTGTTATTGGCAGACAATAGAGGCAATACTGCCCCCATATCTTCCTGTAGTGTATTGCAGTTACAAAATCATGTACATTATAGATTACGACATGTCACCATAAAAATCCCACGTCTACTAATTTTTGTAGTCGGTCATCATTGCAGCCCTAACTAACAGTCACTCTACTCTAAAATTTTGTCATAACTAACTAGCTAGCGTCTATTGGCAGGCTGCTGAAGTTGCTGTGGAGGCAGTTCTCAGTGTCATTCAGCTGTCTCAAGTCGTGATTCCCACTGTTGCAGAAATTTGAACTCTGCTCTCTTGGACTGCAGATGGTGACAATAGTCCATTTACTGCTCCGGAGACCTGATGGACAACTCTAACCAGAACCTGCAGGAAGTGGAGAACTGGTCCTGCTGCACTATGGCTCATCAAGCCTGCAGTGCAGGACAACAAGTTCTGTTAGCAGCTGCTGTCCAAGACAGTGGAGTTGGAATTAATACATGGGATGCTGCTTTGAACCCTGTCTTGCTACCACAACAAATGCAGTCTAGTTATGTAGGATTGAATGATATTGTCTCAGACATGTGACTGGAGCACTGAAACCCCAACCACCTGCTGCTCAAATCTTTGGTTTTTAAGACGTTGCCAATCAGAAGAAAGCAGACTTTTAGGGATGGAGACTTGTTTTTGTCTTTAAGGCCACAAACAAGGCCAAGGCCCAGTAGAAGATAAATAAGGATTATTTTTGAAATGTGACTATGGAAAAAACACTTTAAAGTTGAGTTCTAGAATATATGGATTAGGTAGTGAGCATTTCTGAGGTTTTATTACCAGTTTTCAAGGCTAACCTTGCTAGGATGCTATAGCTGAATAACTGGCCCCATTTGAATGTCCTGCCTGGAGCTTTGGGCCCTCAAATCTTTTATTCCTGGAACACAATTTTTTAAAGTCTGCGGAAATAGTCTTCTGACTGCAATTGTTGGCCATATGACTTACTAGATGAATGAAGTTGCTACCAAAATGGGTGTTGTGTCCTGAAGAGTTTAGGATTAATGTCGAGAGTAGACAGGAGAGCAGGGGGGGCGCAGGGAGAATGAAGCACAATAAATAGTCTGGGGTGGAATTAAACCCAGACCTCTGCAACCTTTTGGCATATAGGTTGTCTGCTCAACCAGGTGAGCTATAGCAGAACCCAAGATAGTTACTCTTGATCATTTCAGTCACTAACTAACACTGTGGAAGGTTGGTGCAGTGGTAGTTGGTGCTTTCCCATGAGGAATCCAGCTAACGATTCCCTTTGTTATTGTTATTCTGCCTAGTGTTTTCTTAATCATGTTGTCTGTGAAATGTCTGGGAACAATGAAAGACCAAAGGCCGCTTTGGTGAAAATTATTTAACAACTCACACAAAATAATGAATCTTCCCATATGCCCTTAGATGGCAATGGTTAACATGCTGCACTTTTTGTAAATCATCTGATTACCACTACAGGTTTGTGAAGCCTTATGAGTTCAGTTTAATTCATTTATTGATTTAGTGACGTGCTTTGACATAAAGCTGGACGTTTATAAAATTGCTTCTGTCATTTTCTGTTCTGTCTGAACTGCCTCGTTATCTTTTCTCTCCTACAACAGCACCAGCAGACACTACTGAACCAGTTGAAGGAAGTCACAGGCACCACAGACATACAGCTGCTTCAGCAGGCCCTGCAGGTACAGTACAAGCTAAAAGGTCTGGCACATTGTGTGTGTACTGTAGACAGTTTTCTTTCAGTAAGAGATGTGGCAGTCTGTGTCTCAAATCTAGGTTTAGTTTATTCATATGAGACTGTTGGCAGTTGCCCTCTGTTCATCATTATTCATCATTAGGACTGTCTAGCACTCATTTCAGTTAAGGTGTTACACTGTGTTAAATGCATCTGTGTTGAGTTTCATGTGTTTGGCATACACTCTGAGCATGGGCCTCTGTAGTCCATCACTGCAGCTAATAATTTTCTTGTGATCACATTGAAACATCCGCCAAGGCAGATGGCTGTCTGGGCAGCATTTACTCTAAAGGGGATAGTCTTGTATTTTTGTATATATTCATGTTATTTTCTTTGTTCTTTTTAAACATACTTTAAGAAGTGTGTAGTGCAGTAAAAATCACGACTATTGAAACGATTAGTTGACTAATCAGATTATGAATTACATAATTATTGAAATGGCACTTATTTGGCTATTGTCTTTTATTTAAAATGTGGTAGTAAACACATGGAAGATGGATACTTAAGGGGACATTGTAAAAAAAAAACAGGAGAAAAAAAGAGACGGACTTTTGCAAGATCTCACAGATTTTTTTTTTCACTATAAAGTTTTGTGAGATCTCAAAAAAGTCCGTCTCTTTTTTTCATGTCCCTTCTGGGTTCCGTACAGAACATCGTGTAGCTGCGACATGCAGATATTTGAGATCTGTCTTGCAAATTTTGCAGATGCGTTTATTTTTTCCTTTATCGAGAGTGAAACTGTCACAAACGTCGGGTCTTCTAGCACGCCGTGTTGTTTCACCGCCATGACGAAACACGCCCCTGAATGCGCATGTGCGAAGCTCGCCAGACATAGGACAGAAAGACGTCTCCATAAACAAAACCCCAAAAAACAATCAGTAATAAAAAATTTAAAAAACTATTACCGACAATTAAATTAGTCGTCAGCTATTTTTATTGTCGATTATTGTCGACAGTGTAGGCGAATCATTGCAGCTGTATTGAGCTTATATAATTGTATACTACTGTAATTACTGTAGTGGCTTTACAATATAAAGCACCTTGAGGTGACAGTTTTGCTGTGATTTGGTGCTATAAATCAAATTGAACTGAAAAATTAAATACAGTTTGTTTCTAACTAACCGGGCGGCTCCTTCTCTTTCTCTTGACAAACACTTTATTTAAAGTTAGAACACTTTTTTGGCGCAGATGTGAAATGTAAAAGAGATCAAAGGTCAAACGTGGCCTGATATTTGGATCCAAATTATAATTTTATAATATATATAATTTTTTGAAGCCAGTATCATTTCCTAAATGTTGCCAAAACAAACAAGAACATCAGAATGTCAATCATCATTTTAAAGAAAAGACTTTTCATGTTTGAGCTTCTTTGATCTTGAAGGAGAGGTCAGAGGTCCAAAGTAACGTAATACTTAGAATCGCTCCCTGTGAGCCTATATGTTGTCAATCCGAACAGTGGCAGTAATAAACATAGTTTTAAATTATTATCACTGTGACCTTCAGACAGATCTATTGAAGGAGAGGTCTGAGGTCAGATGTGACAGTATATTTGAAATCTTTATACGGTTCTTTCTATATATTAACAGACCACACTCAAAAGAGTTTTGTCAGTTTTGGACCAATAAATCATTAAGTTGACCTTGAAGACTTTGGTGGATGGAAGCCAAAGCTTAATGGATTGTTAACATGACTCCACTCTACACCCCTACAAAGTTTAATCAGGATTCATTCAAAACCTTTGCAGCCATCATGTTCACAGACAAAATGTCACGTATGTGCATAAACCAAAAACATGACCTCCTTGGCGGCAGTAATAAAAGATGTCCCATAAACGTGCTGTTCCTGCAGGTGAGTAATGGAGACCTGGCTGAAGCTGTGGCCTTTCTGACAGAGAAGAACGCCAAGGTTCCTCAGCAAGATGAGACTACTTACTACCAAACATCCCAGGTGGCCAGCGACAGATACATCAGTGTGGGCAGCCAGGCAGACACGAGTGAGCAGCTTGATTCAACCTTTTTGAACTGTTATAGTTTCAGCATGTTCACATTCAATATAGTGTGTCCCCCACACATACACACATTCACCTCAAAACTCGTGTAAAATACGAACTCCCCGAGTATATCTGTTTAACATGTTGTATTTTATTTTTTCTCTCCACGAGAAACTAATTGTCACAATTGGAATCTAAATTTGTGAGAAACTTTATTTGTATTTATCTGTATTTAAATTTATGTCATTCATATAACAATTTATGTTTATTTTTGCTCAATACAAAGTTTCTAAACAAAAGACTAAATATCTTAACTATAAATCGCCACCTGTGTGTGCTTTGTTGATGCAGACGTGATTGACCTCACTGGCGATGATAAAGATGACCTGCAGAGGGCCATCGCCCTCAGCTTGGAGGAGTCCAACCGGGCATTCAGGGAGACGGGCATCACTGATGAGGAGCAGGCCATCAGCAGGTTGTCTCAGGAATACCACACTTTACTTCACCTACATGATCTAACACTCTTGGAATAGTTTAGATTAGTTTCATGGTTTCATTTGTTTTATCCTTTTCAGGGGATAATACTGTTAGTTAATATTTGGCCACTCTGGGTCTAATTATTATGACTATTCTTTTATCCACCATCCAAAATAGTACTGATGGGTCTCTACTATGTAATAAATCTGAAGTTTATTGTGCATTTGAAGTGACACTGACCTGACTGAAACACAGTATAAAGAGGTCACAGCGTAGCAGTTTAATTGAACCCCAGTTCAGCTGGAAGAAAAGTCTTTAATGGGTGACAAACGATGCAAACGATGAGCAGGGTGAAAGAAGTTTGAGAGTCCAGCTCTTAAGCTATTCGGAGATGCAGTGTAGATAAACTCTGGAAGTTAATTGTCTCTTTGTGTCTTTATTTCGCTCCTGTCTCTTCAGAGTTTTGGAGGCCAGCATAGCAGAGAACAAGGCGAGTCTGAAGCGTACCCACACAGAGGTATGGAGCGACTCACCCAACCCACATGACAGGAAGAGGATAGACAGCTGCCCCGTGGGTCTGAAAAATGTTGGCAATACCTGCTGGTTCAGTGCTGTCATACAGGTAGGCCCACACAAATGGACAAATGTACTTCCTGAGGGCACAAAAGCAGGCAAACAGGATGTTTGAAATTGAAAGGCCTTTTTTATCTGCTTCTTTTTTCTGCTTTTTCTTTTAGTTTGCCAGCTCGGCTCTTTGCTCTTCATTTTACTGCTATTTTTATATCAACTTTTTTTTTTGGCAAAAGGAAACTTAAGAAGGCATTTGAGTTCATGGCCTTGGCGTTCCTTTATGCATCCATGGCTGGTTCCACGTAATTGTGATCAAGCAAAAATCATTGCTTCAGCGTGCAGCAGTCAGTAGTGAAGAGAGTTGGAGTGTAAATCTTTTATGCTGGGTGCAGGAAAATGTCAGCGAGACAGTTTCTCATATGCTGGTAAATTGAGTGGTAGAATGTGACCTAAGCTGAAATACGGCAGATCAACACTGGATACACTATCACATGGTGCCTGGCACCTGTGTTTAATGTTGGCCCTACAGTTGAGTAGAAGGCGCTGCTTAAACCTGATCCCACTGCACTTAGAAGAACAGGAGTAAACAAGTTGCTCTTTTCTAAATTAAAATCTTGATGAAGCTTTATGTTCAGCTGCAGGAATGTGTACCTTATACATGTCCCTGCCAAAAGTTTAACAAGATGTTTTATACACGTAACAGATCACACCAGTCTTAATATTCTGCCACTTCCATTTCCTGCATCACCTCAGGGTGTTTCTTTAGTATCTTTTATCACAGGACCTAGTTCTGTATATTGGAGCTTGAGTGGGCCAGATGGAGAGTCCTAATCTAATTGCAAAGAACATAAGCTTTCAATGCAAGCATTTTTTATGTAGGGAAATGTAGAAAATAAACCCAAACTGACGGAAGAGTCTACATAAGATATTTACCAGGTAGCTGTTAAGACTTCTGCTTTTGTTGTTAAAGCTTCGGTGTAATAAGATATGAAGGCCCATCAGACCTCTGCAAAGCACTGGTCACTTTATTTACAGGCTTTCTGAAAATCCATTATCTGAACCAAATGTGGTGTCCTTTTGAGTGAGTCACTCTTTTAGTGAAACATTAAACAATTTTCATGTAGTCTTGTTTCTTTGTTTCTAAGCCCTGCAGCACATTCTCACTCACTATTTTACTGTCTTTTTGCCAGTGATGTAATTTAACCAACACAAATCAGTGCACAGTCAGCAAGGATGAGTTGAAAGTTGAAGGAAACAGTCTTAGAGGTAGAAGAGGATGAGGGTGCGTGGTAAAGGAGGGTTAAACGAACAATATTATAGATTAAATTTGACATCTGTGAAAGGCCATGTTCTTGTCTGTACAGTAACAGCCTGCATGAGGAAAGTAATTTAAGGGTTAAGGTATTTCCCGTTCCCTCCTGTAGGAAATGTTGGCTGCAGCCTGGCTGCTCTCAGCCTGTAGGAGCTGGCTTGTACATTGTTCTGACACTCAGTTTGAACTTTAGCAGGTTGTCTTGGTTGTGTCTACATGCATTGAGTTGCTGCTATAGTATTGACTGATGCAATATTTGTATTAACTAGCAGTTGAATAGGCATACATAATGAAGTGATTAGTGAGTGTAAGTCTCACAACTCTATGGGTTTTATGCCGTTCTGATGTGGCTGCTTGGGAGACTTTTTGAATGTAGTTTGAAGTGTTTTCTTTTTTGAGGTTTGAGGGGAAAATCCTGAAAGACTTTCAAGTAATGTGTCTTAATTGTGAAACGCTGTAATCATGGCAGGAATCTATGTATGAGGGGCTAGGCTGTCGTCTTCTTACATGTCACTAATGTTTCCTCCTTCTTCACCCTCAAGTCTCTGTTCAACTTGCTCGAGTTCCAGAGGCTGGTGCTCAACTACTCACCGCCAGCCAGAGTCCACGACCTGCCTCGCAATCAGAAGGTGAGACCCCGCCTCTTCCTGCAGTTCCGACAGGGGAAAGCATAGCGGCAATTATAAAGTCCATGCATGATGTTGTCCGAGGCTTTCTTGTTGAGTTGTCTGCCCTCCTTCATATCCCATTTATATAATAGCAGCGCCTCTGCAGCCTGTCACAGCTAGCAGTGCTTCAGCTCTGAGGGTTTGACCTTCTTAGAAACATTTGCCATCATTCAACAGCTGGTGATCGAGCCCCGAGGTCACTCCAGCTTATCATTTTACCACTGATAGTTCACTTAACTCACTGCTAGTGAGCTACACCGAGTGCCAACTGGCGTGAAATGTTTGAAGCCTCGGTATTTATCCACCAGGACAGAGATCAGCATGCAGAGAGCACATGGTGAGACTGATCCAGGAGTTTTTCAAATTAAAATAGTCAAATTTGTCTTGCCACTTTCACCACTACACTAGCAGCGTGGTTCCCAGCACATTTTTGTCTTCACACCTTTTCCTCACTGCAGGTTTAGCAGCCTGCTGCTAATCCGGTCTAAGCCTCTGCTCTAGAGCGTGGTTTGGGGTGGTCATCCCTTCATCTCACTTCTCTCTGTTCTAATCACTGACCTTTTACTTTAGCAGTGCGCTGCGACAGCCTGGAATCTAATCTTTACATAAACATCCCGGAACAGAAAAAGAAGTGAACTGTTTTTTTTTTTAATGTGGCGTCAAGCCTGGCTACCCCTGCGTCTTGTTAGCATCATGTCACTATGATGTCATTGCTGGTGTTAAAGCTGAAGACTGAAAAATAAATGTCTGTTAAAATTATGGCTAAAAACTGTATCACAATATAAGTACTTAATATCGGTCGATATCGATAATTATTGAATTTTTTTTGACCTATTTAAAATAAGGACTAGTAGAGTAAAAATTTGAACATTTTATTTCAACATTATTTAAACATTTATTTCTAATTTAACCTTCCTCAGAAATGGCAACACAGCCATGAAAACACTCAAATAAAAAAATATCCTTATCCTTATATATATTAGTGCCAGGCACTGATGTGGAATACGTTTCCATAGTGGTCTGTTGCTGCAGTCTTGCAACAGTAGATGCTGGTTGCTAACGAACTCAGCTGTGCTCCAAAGGTGGGATCAGCTAAGGTGGTAAAACAAGTTAGTCGTATTGCCGGTCTTTGTGGGGACGACAGTCCTGCACAATTTGCAGACAACATTGGTCTGAGTACGTCCGACTGAAAAATCCAAAAAACTGCCAAACTGGTGAGCTGACCTTTGCTTTTTTATTCACAATTTCTTCGCTTGCTGTCGCGCGCTTATTCCACTTTTC
>VOQJ01024075.1:16564-31639 GCA_015052665.1 Apistogramma diplotaenia | reverse complement strand
TTGTTCATGCCTCCCTTCAGCCACTCCTCCAGAGTGACAGTCCCACTACCATCCACATCGATCGCTGTCATCATGTCTTTGAGCACCTGTTCAGTCACAACATCAGTTATTTGTGCTTTACAGGAAATTTTCTATTTACAGTCTCAGCCTGTTTTCAGCTACCACGCTTCACGCAAGCTAGCAAACAACAAGTTTAAAGGAAATGCAGGTTTAAAAAAAAAAGTAGACTCATACTGGTCTGAGTTCAGTCACGTCCCAGCCCAGATAATCAGCAGCTCGCATCATCTGAGTGATTATACGATCCACTTCCTGAGCGAGAGACAAAAGAGTTCTGGTGAGACTGGGTGTAACCATATCCATCTGAATTAGTACGCAAAAGTAATCTAAGATGGTCAGAGAGACGCCAGGCACAATGCATTTCAGACACAGCAAAATTAAAACAAATGTAGAGACGTTTTGCTGAAACTGAGTCCAAAACTGAGTCCACGTGTAAAGATAGGAGTACAATCAGGCTGTGGAAAGATCTCTGGTGTTGGAACTCTGAGAAACTTACGGAGCTGTCCAGGAGGCCGTTGCCATCTTTGTCGTAAAGTTTGAATGTAACTAGAACCAAAGAAAGTCAGTTAGTGAGCTAGCCATGGTTTTGCACTTATAGATCCTCAATTTTAAATAGATTTTCGACAGTAAATGTCGATTAAATTCAGCTGTAACCACAATCAAAATGCCCCATTATGACGTAAAGGTAAATCAAACCAACATTCGAGCTTCTCCAGCGGCTGTCCCTCCTCCAGCACTGAGAAGTAACAGGACACATCGCGAAGAAAAACACCACCTGAAAACAAGAAAACAGCACCAGTCATTTATTGATTTACTGAGGTAAAAAAAAAAACAAGAGATGAAAATGTGGAGCTGCAATATCAGAGCAAGTATTTTATTACAGTTTGGTTGCTGGGACAGATGCACTAATCTCCAAAAGCTTTACCTACAGCCTCATTACTGTGACTGCACAAGAAGATAAAAAATAAGCACACAACGAGGTGGGTGCTGGGAAAAATACCTTTGCAGATCAATCTTGCATTTTATCTTTCCTGTAGTCGTGTTCAGGGAATCACAGCATTTTTCCTCCTTCATGTGTGCTACACCGTTTCCTCCAAAGACAACTGAATCAGACCGTAAGAATTGTTTACCTCCTTTGGGCTGAGTGCTCTTTGAGGACCCGTCTTGCTCTACATTTTGGAAATAACGAAAAAGCCGCTGGCAGAAGTCTGCAGGGAAGTCGTCCACTTCCAGGTAGGTCCTGAGAAAGAGACAGAAGCCCTCGGCATCGACGCGCTGAGGAGAGAAGTCAAATTTATTGGGACAATGTCTTAAAAAAAGTGGTAGAAAGATTCCTAAAAAGATGGTTCATGTTTACTAAACTTTTATTCACATTTGATTTGATTAGATTAGTGCTTAGAAACATTGTGAAATGGAAAATCACAATCTTGTTAATTAAAGATAAAGTTTAATATCAGTGTCTGACTGTCTAGAAAAGTTACCTCTCCAAAGCTGTGCTGAGCCAGCCGACCCCCTGCGTGAAACTCCTTAATCACATCTTTCACCCTCAAATTGCTTTCTGCGGGGAGAAGATTGGAGAGGTCAAACCGTAGCTGTGGATGTTCTGCGATTATCGGGCATCAAATCTGGGTTTGGGCCTCGCAGTGAGAGGTTACAGCACCGTGCCTTTCCCAGGTCACTGGAGAGGAACGAGTGTAATTATCCATTCATCCATTATCCAACGTGCAAACACTAAAAGCCTACAGACCCATTAAATTTCTTTCAAAGCCTTTGAGTGGACAGTGGATTATTTTTACCCCTTCAGCACTTTTCGTGTCGACGTGCGTGTATAATTTAGCTCCAGCCCCGGCAGCGCCGGAACTTATATTTGTTGTTGGTGCTTTAGTGTGGATGCTGGATGAGTCTCCAGAGGACACAACGGTGTCTTTTCGATGTTCCGATGTTCACGCACACCCAGGACTTTGTGCACTGCAGGTGCGCTCCCTTTGGGTGCAATACAGATGTGAAGCTTTACGTTAGCATTAAAGTACAGTGATGATCCAGAAAGTACAAGAAAAGTTTGTCTCATTTCACTTTTAGAAGAAATATTTCCACTGATTTCTGGGAGCAAAGTGCACAGGTGCTGCAGGCCTGGATCCATGAAGTGAACTTTCCTCACCTTTGCTGGACTTTGACCGTTACTCTCCCCTCTCTCGTCTTATCTTGCCTCTTGTTTCCCTGCCTTCGTAAATCGTTATGACAACTGCCAGATATTAAACCACGTCTGTTCATCTTCAGAAATGTGAAAGCTGAATTCAGGCTACACGGATGAGGTGGGGTTTGTTTTTAATAGGTTTACAGTGCTTTTACAGTCATAATCTGGCACTGTCAAATAAATGGCATATTGAGATACTACTGCTTTATTAATTTAACAGGGAAATTTACCGGAGCATTGAGTTACACTGTATTTTCTTACTGTCGCTGCACTCAAGTGTTGCATGGCTCTAATTACAGTTTGAATGCACACACTCTTTTTATTCTGTCTTAGGTGTCGTTATCTCTGGCCTTACTAATGACTCATTGCTTTAGATTTATGTCTTTGAATATCGACCAATTGATACATGCGCAACAGCATATTTTGCATGCATTATGTCCTTGGTGTGAGGGGCTTTGTTTATACATTTTTAATTAGTAATTAGTACGTTAAAGTCTATAATTAGTAAACAGATAAACATTATTATTATTATTCCTGTTTACATCATTTAAACATTAAAAATTATGCAAAATGGGAACTTACCTTCCATGTAGTGCTGCAGCTGGATAAAATCCACAGGGGTCAGAGAGCCTTCTGTGTCATCAGAGGAGGCCATGCTGGTCAACACAGGAGGAAGGAGAGAGCAATGACTGGACATTCACAGAGGAGCCCCGGGGTAAAGTGCTAGCCCTCCACAGTACTGAAGGACTGCACTGCCAGTATTGAGGAGAACCCCCCTAATGATCAGCTGGTTTTTGTTAAAACGGTTTGACTTCACTGATCACTGCTGATTTCCAGGAATGATCAGTGAAAATCAGACTGTATCATACTGCAGGTTACCATGGATGTTTTGCTATCTCACAGCCGTTTGCTTACATCACTGTAACCATGGAGAATGGGGAAAGTTTGGAAAAATAGAAGAACAGATGTAACACCAGCCTGTAGATCTACTGGCTGTGCAGGTCCGGCTACATTTTACCTTCCCATCAGCTTAATCGGCAAAGCAGCAATTAAGACCCCTTTTAAAGGGGGAGCATCCATCAAACAGGATTATAATGTGAAGCCAGGACGTCAGACTGCCTGACACACACACACACACACTTCACCTCTAACTTCTTCACCTCTCAGCTCTCTAAGCGCTGCACAGGTGTTCGGACAGAGGGCTGCTCACAGGCCTCTCACCTGCTCTCCCCCTCTCTCCCCCTCTCCTCGGACGCAGGAAATAATAATGAATTCAATCTCTCAGCGCTTCTCCGGGACACGCCGCTGTTACGCCCTTTGACGGCAGCTGGTGCTTGTGGGTGAATGTCTGCTGCGGTATTAGCGGATATAAGGGATTAAGAACGGGCGGAGGAGGAGCTTTCAGCCACATAATTACAGATAGTGGCACCGCCTAGCGCATGCACGCACAGACAGACGCACACTTGTTTGATCCTTCCAGCAGGTCATCACAATTATCCAAATACTGCGGCTTTCACCCTGGAAATTAGAATGAGGTCCAGGACGTGAATTTGTGAAGAGGCTTTCGGGTGTCATCACTCACTTTAGTCCCTCTTCCTGGTGGTCAGTGTGCTGGACACTCTCATGACCTCAGGTGCTCTGCTGCTGACCTGTCCTTAAGCTGCTCTCACTGCCAGACATTATGTCAGAGACAAATATTAACAAGTTGGTGGAGTTGGTAGAGATATTTTGGAGTCAGTGTCTAAATTTATTGATTGATTCAGATTCAGCCGGATACATTCCTCTAAGATTTTGGTCCATACAGCATCCCACGGTTGCTGCAGCACACTTTCATTTACCCATTCACACATATTCATAAGTGCTTTCTATCTAACACTCACACACATTCATATTCAGACAGCTGCATCGGAGAGCACCTTGGGGTTCGGTATCTTGCCCAAGAATAATTTGCCATGCAAAGTGGAGAAGCCAGGGATTCAAACCGCCAACCTTCCAGATTTGTAGGTGACCTCCACTTCCTCCTGAACCACATGCCAAAGGTGCTCTCTTGGATTGAGATCTGGTGACTGTGGAGGACATTTGAGAACTCACTGTCATGTTCAGTAAACCTATTTGAGATGATCAGAGCTTTGTGATATGGTGCGCTGAGGGGTACACAGTGATGATTGTGTGAGTAAATCCCGGTAGATCAACAGCTTTTGACAGCTGACACCAACAACTATGATATGTTGAAAGTCACTAAAATCACCTTTCTTCCCCTTTCTGATGCTCGGTTTGAACATCAGCAGGAGGTCTTGATCATGTCTACATGCCTAAATCCATCGAGTTGCTGCAATGTAATTGGTTAATTAGATATTTGCATCAAAGGACAGTTGAACAGGTGTACAAACATATATTCATGTAGTTTGTTATAGTGATATTACTAAGATGATAGGGGTATTACTTATTCATATTTCACCCATGAATTTCCCAGACTAATTAGTCAAAGTGAAGACAGTTCTTGCCTCCTCTTGCCTCCACCATGTGATCAGCTGATGCTCATCTGTCACATGTGCTCCGAAGGGTGGCTGGCCTCTCCCTTAGAGATAGGGTGAGGAGTGCAGCCATTCGGGAAGGGCTCAAAGTAGAGCCACTGCTCCTCCACATCGAAGGGAGCCAGTTGAGGTGGTTCGGCCTTGTGATCAGGATGCCTCTTGGGTGAGGTGTTCCAGGTGAGGGCATGCTGGAGAGATTATATCTCTCGGTTGGGAACGCCTTGGAGTCCTTCCGGAAGAACTGAGTGCATGATATGTGCAAGTCACAAAAAAAGAACACTAACTGAAATGAATATGTGAAAGGAAAAACTTAATTTGAAATATTAGAAGGTGCCAAAAATATAAGTAAAAACAAAATGTCATATTTTACAAATGAAACAAATTACGATATTATTTAATTTCTTCTTTCTGAATTCTCTGAAAATGTAGAACATACTTTGAATTTGAACTCAATCTTCACCTCTCTGTGAGTGTATGTAAACACTGAGGATCATCAGTAGATGAGAGATAAGAAGTCAGGCCAAGCAAACATAGACACTGTAGAGCCCATTGAAAGGTCAAAAGGTTTTCCTTCACATTGGTTTGGTTGTGTTGCAGTTATCCCTAGTTTAAGTCACGTGCAATTTATAGGTTAGCACCTAGCTTAATTTTGTTCACCTTTGTCAGATTATGATTAAATTGGCTTAGTGAAAACTGTTACTGTGTGGCTGAACCTTGTTCTTCGGTGAAGCCGCCATATTATTACGAGTCTGTTTTTTTTTTAGTTTAGTTTATTTGGATTCATTATTGCCAGAGCATACACATAAAATAAAGTGAACACTTGTTTCCATTGTGGTCCCGGACTACAACCATCAACAACATTAAAAAGACACACACAACATACATTTACAACAGTTACGTCTCCTAATACGTGAAATCTGTGCACATTAAATCACTGAATTTACAACAGGTTTCCGGCGTTAGGTGGCGATAGCTCGCTTTTGCCACAGATGACAGCGCAGTTAATGAATAGAGGAAGAAGAATCGGTTTACGCAGGTGTTTACGTTCTTCCACTTCCGTAGCTAACCAAAGCGGAGTAACGCTTACCAGTCTGACGCTAAAGCCGACATTTCACCAGAAACTCTCGGTCATGTTTAGCTTTCTTTACCTTAGTATAAAAACTGCTTAGCGAATCAACATGATTCAGGCCGTTTGCCGCCCATTGTAGGCGCTGCATTTCGAGTTTTCCTCAGCATCCATCGCAAGGAAAACAAAGCTAAAGCTAGCGCCGTGTTAGCAGCGGGCATAATTTAATAAAACATCGCCCGATCCGCACTTTGTCCACTTCTTAATTTAGATTATCAAGCAAGGCAGTCATGGCCACTAGGCGTCTGACAGATGCCTTCTTGTTAATGCGGAACAATGCGATCCAAAACCGGCAGATATTGGCTGAGCAAGTGAGTACATACGACCCCCGTCTGAGTACACGTAGCAATGCTGCGGTGAGTGGTCTGCATCGTTTTGACATTTTACTGTGTGTGTTTGCATATAGCCAGTCACTGAGCCCTGTTAGCTAGGTCCAGCTGTGTGATGGCTGCTGTTAATAATTATTCTGGACGATCTCCACGACGTTAGTCTTTCAGTGGCTCGTAGTTTCCCACCTTTAGGAGTGATGTGACTCAGTGAGGTGATGATAGAGGAGGAGGACAAATTGTGAGCAGTCATGCTTTCAGCTAGTTAAATGTCTATAGCCGCCCCTTCTTTTAGATGCAAAAAAAGTGTGATTTAGTCAAGGTTAATTGGGGGTTATGTTGAATTTCTGAGTGCTTTTAACACCGTTTGTGCCCCGCACTGTAAATACGGTGCTGTGGCCTTTCAAAAGCCCACATCAAACTGTGTCGTGACTTATAATTGATCTAGAGTGTAGATGATTTTGTTCTGAAATTATTTTTAAAAAGACGTTAGTCATGCCAAGAGAAGCTACTGTTTGTCATTCAGAAATAGTACCAACTCTTTAGTTAATAGGCTATATGGACAAAAGCACTGGGCCACCCCCACGTTACACCTACAGGAACTTCTGTAATCCCATTTTAAATTGATCCTCTTTTGCAGCTGTACTTTTTGCTCTCCACAAGATTTCAGAGTATGTCTCTGGGAAATTTTGCACGTTCATCCAGAAGATGATTTGTGTTGTCTGACGCGTATGTTGGTCGCACCACAGTTTCTGTTCAAGTTCAGTGTGTTCTGTGTGGGTGAGCCAGGCGAGTCAACTATGCCTTTATGGACTTTGCTTTGTGCACTTGGTCACAGTCATGGTGGAATAGAAAATTGCCTTTCCCAAACTGGCTCTGCAAACTTGGAAACTGGAATTGCCCAATATACTGATAAGCTGAAGCATTCAGATTTTCCTTCGGTGGAACTAAGCAGCCTGGGTCAAAGCCCATAAAAACATTGATTTAGACATGTGCCCTAATACATTTGTCCTTGTACATTACAGTTATAATGAAAATCAAGTGAGCTCCTTAGCTACCACAGTACAAATAGAATATATTCCTATCTGTTCCTCTTCAACAGAAATTGGGGTCACGTTTTTCTGATATTGACTTATTGAATAATGATTTTAATATGTGTCACTGCATGGAGCTCATTGCTGGAGAACTAAAGCATTAATATGCTGACATGTTTTTTGTTTGGCATTGATAAATTCACTGTAATTAATGTTGATGCAGATTTAAAAAATAACTCTTGCCACGACCTGTTTATATTTTTACAGTTAAACTCCATCGTACAAAAGTCAGCACTTTGCCTGACACTGTTTTGAAGCTTCTTCAGAGGGCCAGATTTATGCCACATGTAAAAATTCACACTCAGCTGTGAGAATTTCATCTGGCTACCTGCTCGCTGCTGTAGATTCGTTTCTTCCTGCTGTAAGGAAGAGATCACGAACTGATAAGGTGATCACATCAGCCTTTGTTTGGGGAAAATTCTTAGTAACAAAACAAGCCTTTGTTACTTAGCTGCCACTCCTCATGGCACTGAGGGATGTGCACTGAGATTTCATCAAGTGACACAAGAGATTTCATCAAGTACACCTACCAAGTGGAACCCTTTAAATGGCTGCGGCTCCTGGAACAGCGCTACCTCTCTGTAAGACAAAATGTAGCAGTGGTGGATGTTGGGTTTAGATCGGGATACTCATGGAGCACACTTGGACCAAGGGAGATAAAAGCAATGCTGTGGCCTCATTTATTTATTTATTTTTGGAGGCTGATTTATGCCTAATAGGGAGGATAAACTGGTCATAAGCTATCTGATATTTTTCCTTCCCAAAAAAGTCATTAAGTCGGTTCTTGGCATAAAAAAGCCCAGGAAGTTGGCTTTGGATAATTACCTGCATGTTCTACAGATGATCTCTTGTACCTGAAGAGTCTCCTTCAATTAAACCCCTCCAACCACACTATGTAACGTGTCTGAAGGAAAGGGGGGGGGGAGTGTTGGTGGCCGAAGTCTGAGGGGAAGGTCCAGTATCCTCCTTGTCTTATAATGAACATGTTTGTCTGTCACTAGAATTGTATTAGGCTTCATCCATACATGGGATCAACACAGCTGATTTCAATGTCTCAGAGAAGAGTGCTTTAGTCATTAAAATTATGAGGAGCTAAATCAATGAGAGCAGTCAGCCGTTATCAAGCCCTCACAGCGAAGCTGTTAAAATATTTGGCTCAGGTGGTTTTTCATTGCTCTGGTATATTAGAGCCATAAAGTTGTTTAGAACAGCATCAAAAATTGAGTTTGCTATTAGACATGAAGAACATTTAGCTGCTGGCTGCACACTCAGATTTGAAACAAGTGGTTTTGCAAGAAGGCAGCAGACCAAATCACCTCTTAGGTTTTACTGATAATTCGTTGAAGATGACAATAAATTATGTATAGTAATTAATAGTTAATTCTCCTTATTTAAAACTCATAAAAATCGTTTCCTTTTGTTAAACTCACACATTTCTGCTCTTTTTGTTCTCACTGTTTCTTTCATGTAATTATTTGGTTTTAAAGTAAAATGATTCGGGTTGCGGTTTCTGGATGATTTATTGCTATATTTAGTCTAACTGTACACTTTTTTTTACAAAATAAATCGTTTTCATGACAGTTAATGTCAACAGCCGGACCTCCTTCTTTACAGTGATCATTATTATTGCTAATTCAAAGTAATTTGATGGTGGGGTGGGAGTGGATGAACATTTAAATTTAATGGGCCTCACTTTCTATTACTTCTGTCTTTCTCTCCTTTTCCTTGTTTTCTGTTGGATGGGACCACTCTGATATCTGCCAATCATATTAGGAGCTTGATGAGGTACTGTCATTTCTCTTCACAGTAGTCTTACTAAAAGACGGTACACCGTCATTTTCACACCGTATCATGTCAAACGTTTTAATGGATCCTGTTGTGTCTTTAAGTTGGCTGATGATCGGATGGCCCTGGTGTCGGGGATCAGCTTGGATCCCGAAGCTGCGATTGGAGTCACCAAGAAACTGCCTCCCAAATGGATAGAGGGAGTCGACGAGGTAAAACTGAAACTATTGTAGAAAAATGCAGCGATTCTCCCATCATTTTAAGGAGGAATACAGCGGATAAGTGAATACATTTTGTCTTCAGATCCAGTATGAAATCACACGGATTCGGCAGAAGATGAAGGAACTGGCCCTACTTCATGACAAGCATATGAATCGTCCCACGCTGGATGACAGCAGCGAAGAAGAGCACGCCATAGAAATCACAACTCAGGAGATCACGCAGGTGCAGTAATTTAACAGCACTGTGATATGCATGTTGCTTATTTTTAGACATGAAAAGATTTTCTCTCAGCTGAAAGTCTGCCCGGAAATGTTTTGGCGGTTTGACTTTATTTGAACATAAAGAGGTGTTTATGAGAGCGCGCTCTGGTATTTGAGACTGAAGTGAATTTAGAACTAAAACAAATGGGTTTTTGTTTGCAGATGTTCCATCGATGCCAGCGAGCTGTGACTGGTTTGCAGTCTCGCTGTGGCCACTGCACCGAGCAAGAGGAGAGACTCCTTAGAAATGTGGTCTCCTCTCTGGCACAGAGCCTGCAGGAGCTCTCCATCAATTTTAGGCACACACAGTCTGGCTATCTAAAACGTAAGGACCGCAGGGCTTGGTCTTCCTAAATTCCTATTCCTTCCTGTTGCATCCCATAATGTTTTTTACTAGTCCTTGTCCTGATGCTGTTTTAATGCCATCTAAGCATCGTGCCATTGGCTTATCTAACAGGTATGAAGAATCGTGAGGAGCGATCAAAGCACTTTTTTGACTCTGGGCCTCTAATGGAAGAGGATGAAGATTTAGCTCTATATGACAAGGTGAGGAGAACACTTTGTTTAGAGCAGCGGTGTCTGACTCATTGTAGTTCATGTGCCACAGAAAGTGTCTTTTGAGTTTTAAGGCACCAGACCAGTAAAACAGGTGCAAAATGATCAAAATAAAAACAAACGAAACACCTTCAAATTGCTCCTGTTTCTTCTCGTATTAAAAGCTTTGCGTTACAGTCTGAAAACATGCACATGTTATAAACCATGCTGATGATGAGCGGTCTGATATGGTCCAGCAGTCCGGGCTGAGCTTCTTTGCTTTATTTTATGCTTTATTCATTCCGTGTTTTCTTTGGTGCATTCTGGCAGAATGGGTGATGCGTTTGGCAGTGAGAAAGCTGTAAAACTGATTTTGGATCAGATAAAATCACCAGTTCAGACTTTTATGGTGTTATCCATTCTTAAGGCCAAAACAGAGATAAAGTGACTGCTGGGCTTCCTCTCTGTGCACAATCTATGTACGCAGGCATTGTGTACACAGCTGCCCTGTGTACACAATGCAGAAAAAAGCACAAGTATCATGACCATCAGTAGAATTATGATTAAAAAAAAACAATGCTCATACAATACTCGATGTTTCTGTCATCTACCAGAGTTCACACATTTAACTCAGCCTTTGTGCTAAATGAGGACCAGTGGGGGGCAGCAAGGTTGTGGAGGAATTAAATAAATGCTTTGTTTGGGAAGTGGGTGGTACAGTGGTTAGCGCTGTTGCTGCAGTCCTGGGTTTGAACCCACCCTGTGTGGAGTTTGCATGTTCTCACCATATCTGCATGGCTTCTCTGGGGGTACCCTGACTTCCTGCAGAGACATGCGTAGGTTTGGGGGTAACTGGAGATTCTAGGTGTGGTTGTCTGTCTGCTTTAGCCCCGCAGCAGATGGGTGGGTAGGTTATACGCCAGCTCTCGCCCCGTGACAGCTGGGGTACGCTCCTACAACCTAGATGGCTTTGTTTGTAAAATATCAGGACTAAGCACAAAGATTAATTGTACAATTCAAAAGATGCTGCTGTTCTGTTGTTAATATTAGTTACTGTTATAGGATGATGTGCCTTTGCCTTTATCATGAAGCTAAAATCTACACCACTACAAAATCTTCTGTGTTACTGAAATGGAGATTACGCTGAATAGTGTTTTCTGAGGCTGCATATAACAAAAAGAGCCTTTCCCCCTGCTTCTGTCCTGCTTGTGTATAACATTAGTATTTTCTGCATTGTTCTTGAATCTCTCATTTTTCAGGGATTCACGGATGATCAGTTGATGTTGGTGGAGCAGAACACGGTCATGGTTGAAGAACGAGAGCGGGAGATCCGACAGATAGTGCAGTCTATCTCAGACCTGAATGAGATTTTCCGGGATTTGGCAGGAATGGTGGTGGAGCAGGTATGTGAAGTAAATGCAAGACAAAACAAATGACTTCTTATTATGTTATGGGTCCAGTCCCTGAAGCAGCAAAGAAAAGCGTCTACATGCAGGCATTGCCTAGAATATTACTGGAGTTATTTAAGGGATTGTTAAAACGAACACTTTAAAACTGATATTTAAGGCTTGGGAGGTGTTATCCTACAAAAATGATCTGTGATCAGAATGATCTCTCCTGTCCTTGTAGGGCACCGTTCTTGATAGAATCGACTTCAACGTGGAGCAGGCCTGTGTTAAAACAGAAGATGGATTGAAACAGCTACAAAAGGTAAACACACATTTCCTACAATGGCATGTAATTACACTTACACTAATGGTTTGGCTTTTTAGAGGAAGGGGGCGGTGTTAGACTTTGTGTGTGTCGGGGGGGGGGGCATCAGTGCAGAGAAGCCTGTGATAAACTCTGAGATAAAGACATAACATTTCCTGCAATTCTTTTTTCAAAGGCATGTTAGCATCTCACCAGTGGCAAACTATTCACTAACCTACAGCTCTGGTTTGGCTGACAGCAAAGAGTAAAATAGGGTTCAGTTTGGGCACTAAAGATGACAGCCCTGCTTAGTGTTAAACCTCTATTTGGTTGGGTAATTATCACCATGGTTGCTGTTAACTTAAAATTTTAGTATATTCAGTGGATTAGTTTTTGCATGTTTTATCCACCTGGGGCAACAGTCATAGGGTTAAAGAGACACAATTGGGGTTTATCACATGCAATTTGTAATAATGGTGTTAAATTGTACCCTGAATTAAGGTCACGTGAAAAAGAAAGCCAAAATGCATAAGCAGTGTGTGGAAAAACTGAGTGCACCATTACTGCTTCCATAGGAAATAAGAAGATGCTGATAATCAAATGCTGTTGATTAACTGATCATCAGCAATTGTGAGCATCTCTATAAAAGCAGAAGTTTTAGCAGTTTGCAGCATTCAGGTGTGTGTTAACACAATGACGAGGGGGACAGATTTCAGCGATGCTCATCAGTCTGGATAAGATTATAAGGTGATTTCCAAACAATTTGAAGTTCATCATTCTGCAGCGAGAAAGATTATTCACAAGTGGGAAACATTCAAGGCAAATTCAGGCCAAGGTCAGACTGTGCGGTGCTCAGAGAAGCTGCAGAAAAATCCACGAGCTACATCTCAGGCTTTAACCTGTCGCTCGAGTTAGGAAAAGAGGACAAGGAGCATGTGACCCCGTCAGCTTGACATGAGAAACTCTAGATTCTCCAGCATCCGTAACATAGTGCCAAGAAATTAGACTGTATGTGATGCGTTCTGGAAGTCAAAGTTGTTAAATCGCTGATTTGTGCCTGAAAAATATGTTTGTGGGATTTTCATGCAGATCTGTGCGAGACCTGCGCATAAACAAAACCTCAATAAAGGGAAGCGGTGCTGCAAAATGGGGCAGAATTCCTCCACAATGATGTGACAGACTGATGAAGTCATACAGAAAACAGTTACTTCAAGTTATTGCTGCTCAATCATGGGGCGGACGTCACGCTGCTCCTGCATTTTGTTATTCAGTTCATATGTAAATCAATTCAGAACGTGCTGAAGGACCAGATGATATTTTTTATGTCTTAATACATAAAACCTATAAATTGATAGGGGTGACCCCCCCCCACACACACACACACAACTTTATTTGCATGTATTCATTACAAGGGAATAATATATCTTTAACATTGTTTTCATTTTCTTTGCAGGCAGAACAGTATCAGAAGAAAAACCGAAAGATGCTGGTCATTTTGATCCTTTTCATCATAGTCATTGTTCTAATTATTATTCTTTTTGGAACAAAGTTTTAATTACTCATTCCTCCGGCATTTGTTTTCTGTCTGCGTGTTGGTTGAACAACTGTGTGGACCTGGACTTGATTCTGCTGTCTTTCATACCAACCCGGAAATGCTACGAAGAATGCAGGGGGCACTCTGGGTTAGTGGAGATCGGGGGGGGGGGGGGTGTTTGTTTGTTTGTTTTTGTTTTTTGGTGGATTTTAAAGAAAGAAACAATCAGCAGGGGCTATTTTCCCAAGTGACTTTGACAGAGGTTTGTCCAACCAGACCATGCTGACGTATCTGTGTCTTAACAAGAGAAAACACTTTGTGGTGTATAAATATGGACTTCTAATGTAAAACTGCTAAAGCAGAGCGTTTTCTGCTTGAGCTCCAGTTGTGATGTTTTGGGTGAAAATGTTTCATTTCTGTCTGTCTGTCATTAGAGACGTATACTTTGTGTGGTGGAGAGATGTGGCAAGAATGAATGTGTGTGAAAAAGAAGCGTGCAGTAGGTCCAGTTTTACTGCAAATTCATTTTCATCTCAGCGTTACATTTACATCCCAGCTCAGTATTTTACTGTGAAAGACTCGAGGAGAATGTTTTTTTTTTTTTATGAGGGCAGTACTGTTTAAGATCAGAATAGCCATTCAGTACCAAAGGACCATCTGTTTTTGTGTTGTTTTCTATTCCTTACTTTAAAAAAATAATAATACTGAGGTCCTCGTTACCCCGCGGTCGGCCTGGGGAGGGTTCACACAGCCATGCGTCTCTTCCACTTCATTTTAAATTCATAGCAGTCGAACACTTGTCGCACTGTCACGAAGTGCTCATTTTAAAAACACTTGTTTTTGTTCTTCGTGGTCCTTGCTTAAAGTGCTACCTTTTTTAAAACCCTTGCAGTTTGCACATTGAGGCCTGGGGGAGGGGAGGAGGGGTGTTATGGATGAAATACTACTGTCATTTGTATGATAAATTATTTATTTTCTAGTACCTTCATATAATCCAGAGATTTTTTTTCCCCCTGTTTTCTGGCATATTTACTGTATATTGAGTTGTGTATGTGTAGTCTGAGCACAACAGTTAATAATCACTCCAGTGAGGAAACTGATGTAGTCCAACACAATGGAGAGACATGTGAAGACAGCATTATGATTTTTCTGTTTTTCCTTTCCAGAGTGACACATTTCATTTGGCTGTTGGAAAATCTTTACTGTTTTCTTTTCTTTTCCTTTCTGACCGCTGAGCTGAAACGATGAAGAGCTTTATTCGACATATCTGTACTCAACTATACACTTTACGTGTTGAATCATCTTTGTCATTGATGTGAAGCTGTATGTGAAAACAAAATATCCAAGTGGTACTTCACTTAAGTATTGTTTTTGGAAACCAAACGGGTGAGGAGACAGAAACTTAATTTTTTTTTAAAATAAACCTGGAACATGAGCATGGCTTTGTGATTGCGTGTGTGTGTGTGTGTGTGTGTGTGCGTATACATATGGAATATGATGCTAAACATGAAAAACAAAGAATTTCGGACCATTCCATGAAAGAACTGTGATTACCTGCTGTCTGACATCCTTTTATCTGTTTTTAGTAACTTTAGTATATTTAATGAAGCCATAAAAACTTTACCTTCACGCTAAAATTTCCAGAGCTGAAGACCCTCAACGTACCTGTGGATGGGTTGAAATTTTGTGCTTTTCAAACCTCAGTGCAATTAATTCC
>VOQJ01024075.1:0-10000 GCA_015052665.1 Apistogramma diplotaenia | reverse complement strand
AGAGGATTTCTGCGGGAGGGGTGGCAGAGGAGGTGGGACCCCTGTAGCCCTGTCCGCTACAACAGAGAAGTTTCTGCTAAGAGGAACGACAGCAGCTATCGCGAGCTGGAGGCCTGGGCGGCTCGCTACAGTCATTCACTGCCAAGGAGGCGGCGTATAGAAGCGGAGTTAAGGGGAGCTTCTCAGGGGCTGGTGGAGACCAGCAGGATAGGCACAGATCCACAAGTGACACCGCTGCAACATGTCCGACCACCTGCAAATATCAGAGAATCTGGACTGTGGGATAGAGGAGGCAGACAGCAAGCTCCAACCTACTACCTCCAACAAGCTTCTGCCCCTGACACAAGCCACATGCTGGACATGAAGGAAAATACAAGTTACCAAAGGAAGCTTTTCAGCCAACCTCCCGGCTATATCGCTCCTCCTCCCTACAACAGCCCTCATAAATTTTCACCTGTAACACACAGCAGTGACACCAGCTGGGAGCAGGATACCGTGAAGCAAAACTACTGCTTACAGCCCACTCTCAGAAAGCAGGACGTGTCTGTAGATTTGCAAGATATGAGGAAGAGAGTGACAGAAGAACTGACACGTCCAGGTGAAAATAAAAGCTGCCCAAAGCTTGAAGGATTACAGCGCCAAAGATCTGAAGCAGATGCTCTCCAGGCGGTCTGCCCCGTCGGTGTCCAGCAGACACGCCTACAGCATGACGGCGTGATGCCTCTGCAACATCCACAATTGGTTCAGAATTCAGAAATTAACAAGGAAAGCTCCTCAAAGGTCATTGAAGGAAGAAAGTTCAGACTAAGCAAAAAGACAGGTGGGATGACAATATTCTGCCTGGTATCTCGAATAGCTGGCCCCACCGAGACCCCATCTCCGCCCGTCTGCACCTCCAAAACAAACATTCAGCACACAGACACAGGAGAGGCTTCTAAACCTCTGGGGGCCGCAGGCGAGACTGATCAAAAGCTCGCAGACGAAGTGGACTTCAGGTGGCCGCCTCTCACAGAGTTGTCACCTAACAGTGATGAGAGAAGACAGGAGATGGCACCCTGCACAGAGGAGAAGATGCTTGAAGATAATCTAGCAAACAAAGCAGAGGCAGATGTCGTCCCACCCCCAAAAGAAAATGCAAATGATATTTGCAGGCAGGCAGGTCAGTCAGTGCAGCCGGTGTCAGTAAAATACCCTTTATGGAGGGAGCCTACTTTCACAAGCAGGGCCGAAACTGAGAGTCCATCCACACGCTGTGTGAAAGGAAAGAGTGAGGAAGAACAGTCAGATGACTGTGTTCATGTTAGCAGTCCTCCAGGAGATACTGAAGAAAGGAGGCTGGACATCCAGGAGGACACTGAGGAGAGTGAAGATCTGCTGGTTATTGACACAACCTGCGTTGTTGTCAAAATGGAAAAGATTCCATCACCCACAAAAGAGCATGTTCACTATTTAGGCCCCACAGCAGTCGCTGAAGAGAGTCCACTGGATACTCAAACGGTTACTTCTCCTGAACTGAACCGTCAGCCGGATCGAGATGTCAGGACCAATCAGAGCACAGAAGCCGCCCACTCCAGCAAGAATGAAAGTCCTGAGATTGATTCAAGACTTTTGGAGAACAAGGAGGACAAACAAGAAAGTGAAATCTCTCTTTCCTGCTTACTGTCATCTCACGTTTCTGAAAGAGAAACCTTAGAGGAGCGAGCAGAAAGAATACTAGGGATCCCTCTACGTGACTCCAGCGCCCAACCTAAAGATGTCGCGCCATTCGTTGAATCGTTTGTGCATGAGCGGGATGAGGAGGGTGAACCGTCTCCAGTTAAATCAGACATTCATGATGCAATGAATCAAACTCCAGAGGACACAGCAGGAAATGAACCATCCCAGGACCACTTGGAGGATCTCCAAACCAAGGATGGCGTTTGTTTACGAGACCACAATGACTCCAGAGATCAGGTGACAAGTGAAGATGGCGATGACTTTGTAGGCTCTCGGGACCAAGTGTCAGATAGGTATGAAGAGAAGGACACAAACACCCCACTCAAAACAGGCAACAACACTTCCAGTGAAATTGAAAACACTCAGGATCCTCTGCTTGAATCCACTGGTGACAAAGTCACAAGTGAACATGATCAACCTCATGAGAATTATTCTCAACCTGATGACCTCTCTAATTCTCTTTTACTTTCATCTCATGATCTTCCTTCTTCCTCAAATATCTCAGAGGAAGAAGATCCTGAAACCTCATCTGGTTCTTCTGTGCACCAGCAGCCATCTTTACTCCCCCCTCCTGAGTCTTCCCCAGCAGCCACTCCCCGTGCAGGTCATTCCCCAAGTCCTCCTCCTCCTCTTGAATTAACTGATCAAACAGATGAAGCAGTGTCTGGCACCAAGGAAGAGGATGAAGAAGCAAAAGCATTAACTCGAAGTGAGCTCAGTAATAAGTCTCTTGCTTTGGATATGGCAGAAGAGGTGTTGTCACAGCAACAGCATGAACATGGTCAACTGGATGATGCTGCCAGTGTTGATGATGAGCAACAAACTAATGGAGCTAATGAGGAGTCAACCAGGCCTTTGGAACAAAACAATGTCAGCATTTTGCAGCATGATCTTGAAAGTGTCCAAACAGAGGCTGTTTTGTGCTTAAACAAGAGCAATGTGACTGAAGAACAACCTGAAAAAGGCCTTCTAGAAGAGTCATCTGAGCTAGATGAAGAAAATGAGGACAAAGCAGGTCAAACGGAAGTCAGGATTTTTCAACAACTTTTTTGTGGCCAAGAGGAGGATGCTTTTTGTATAAAAGGGAGTCACATGACTGAAGACAAATTACAAAAAACTCCAGAGGAGCTTCCTGTACACCTTTGGGATCAGACAATATGCGAAAACAATGCCTCAGACTCTCAAAATCAGCTAGAGATTGAAATTTTGCAGGACACTGACCCACAGATTGATGCATTCAATTATTCTCCTCCCTTAGCCACAGACTGCGAGGCGCCTCACTCACCTTCAGACGAGCTCTCAGACCCTCAGCTTCCCTCTCCTCCACAGTCACCATTTCAGTGCGAGTGCGTTTCTCTTGTGGACAGAGACTCAGTCTGTCCTTCACCCCTGAATCATGCCCCTGCTGCTAACATCCAGGAAACTGTCCCTCCTTCACTGTCTCTGGTGGGCTCACCTTCCTCTTTCACTGAATCTCCCCCAGTCCCGCCTCCCAGCTCTACTCCTCCTTATGAAGCGGAAAATCTGACTCTTTCCCCTGACTTTCTCCAATCTGAGGCACACAAACAAGCACACTACCCAAAGTCCCTCCGGGATGTGGTCAATCGCATTAGGAAACATACAGCACCCGACTCCGAGAACGAAGAGGAAGAGGTGACTGAGCTGTGGGATCCAGAAAACTTAGGTGAGAAGTTGGCACTAGAAACAACCGAAAGGGTCGCGTTTGATGAAGCTGAGCAACACGAGGTTTCAAAGGAGTGCGCAGAGGTGGAAGGCATCCAGCAGGATCACAAGGAGACAAGAGGACGTGACGAGGAAGACACGCTGTCCTGCAGCAGCAGCACCAGCAGCCACGGCTCAGGAGACACTGTTATTGGAGCAGATGAAAACGAGGCTGAGGAACCAGCATGTGATGCACAGACAGAATCCAAAACTGAGAAGAGTGAGAAGTTTAAGGCAGCTGAAGCAGAGTTTTGTGACTCTAGTGAAGTAAAACATGAGGAAGGAGAAGAGGAGCACGATGAGGCAGATGCAAACAAGCCTTGCTTGAGTGTGGAGTGTCCAGCAGAGATTGTGGAAACCGAGGTAGAGTGTGGGGTCCCTGTGGTTGCAGATAACACAAAGGCTTGAGATTAGAGCTCTGTCATGAAGCAAATGTTTAAACAGATTAAAAAAGGAGCTGGTCCAGTGAGTTAAACATTTAACAAGTTAAATCTTTACTTTCCATGACCGTGAGTGAAAGGCATTTCCTCAAGAACAGTAGATATTCTCAGAGGCAGGTGGGTGTTTTATTTTATTTTGAACAACAATAAGGGCCACTGTTATAGAGATCCTTATTTAAACTATTTTACAATACCTTTCCTGTAAAGGAACAACATATTTGTTGTATTTTTTCTGGATGTGCTTGTTTCTATTTGTAGAGATGGCTTTATGCAGACAATGAAAACAGAATTAAAGACTGTAATATTTAGTGTGATTAAAAGGAGTGATTTCATAGGGGGAAAAAAAGGTCATTGGTGTGTATCCGGTGTGTGTTGCATGTAAATAAACATTGGAATGCATCAATAAAATTACTTAAATCTTTAGTTTCCTTTAAAGGTGTCCCAGGTCTTTAAAGGAAGACCCAGGCAAAGATCAAAAACTTAATTCAAACATTTACATTTTTATGACAACTAGACAAACTCGTTAAGGAAGCTCGTGTCATGTGAATAAAACCTGTGAAACAGCTACTAAATGGACCTGCTGATTGCCCCATTTTGAAGGTGTAAATCTGTCAAATGTGTGGAGCTGCCTGCTGAAGCAGCCAAAAGTAGCTTTTGTTCTTATTGGGTAATTTTCATTTTTATCAGTGATCTATTAATTACTCACTCACACACAGTCAAACTATATTAAAATGTATGTTCAAAAAAATGTTTGGTTGAAATTTGCATAGTTACTTAGTTGAAAAATGCAAGACAAAACACTCAGAAAATGTACAAATTTTATATTTTAAAAAAACACTTGAGGAGAATGATCACAAGACAGCAAATTCATTTTCACACAATGACACCAAAAATAGTTTCTGATCTTTGAACTGCTGCAGCGCAGCACGGGTGTGCGCTCACTGCAGACTACAGCACCCTCTAGTGGGGTTATACGGGAGGTCAGTTTTCTTACAGTGCCATGAAACCTAAACTTGCTATAATCTTGATTTTCACTCTCAAATGAATTGCAACTGGTCTTGGGAGTGCTCACTTTAAGGTAATTTGAAATACTGAGCGAAGAAGTTTAATGTGCATGAAAATGTGGGCACTAAAACTAGACCTTTTTTTAAATTCTAACATAAGAGGATCATTTTTGATCATGTGAGATGGTTTAACCTTGTAGCCAGGCTACAAAAACTATGGGAAGATGCATTAAGTTTATTTACCAAGAGGAGTGTTTTAAAGTCGCTTTAGGACATTTGGAAGGCGAGCAGTAAATGAATGCACAGGATATGTGTGCATACATCTCACTGCATTATAACAATGTTCATTTATTGTGACTAAAAGGAGATTATCCTCACTTTGAGTTGACTTTGGGGGAGTGTTGAAGGACCACCTGACCAAATTTAGCCACATCTCTGAATGAATTTTGTACCTATAAGAAAGTCCAAATTCAGTTTTCCAGTTTCACAGTTTCAGTTTTATCCGGGGAAGAGCCTGCGAGAGCTTTTACAGGACCGACAGATGTGTAACTCACAGTATATAAACAAGTGATTGAATAAAATGAGACATGGCCGAAAAAAAAAAAGTGGTGCTTGCAGTCTCCCTGATCACAGGAGTAATACTTTATGTTTTGCTAGATCTTTTTTTTTTAAACAGAAGGATTTTTATACATCTCGTCCCACTGGCCTGACATAAACAGGTGATGAGTGGAAACTGAAAACATGAAAGCACCCAAAGTCTCCATTTCAGCTGAGGAGAGGCAGCAGGTGAGGTCGACAGGATATCAGAGCTCATCGTGGGGCCCTGTTACAGTGTGGTCACAGAGGTCTGCAGGGCACACAGCACAGAAAAAGAGTCAATTCATAGCTGCGCTCATGTGCAACCTCAGAACAGGAAAAAAATGTGCAGTCTGACGTGTTCAGGCACAACCTACCTGTCCTTTTGCTGCACAGCTTGTCTTTAACATTTTCCGTTTCATGAGCGAAGAATTCAATGATTTCATCCTCGTGCTGTTCCACTATTGTTTCACACTAAACGAAAAGGCAGCACAAACACTTAATATCCGCACAATTCACAGTACAAGTTCGTTCTGTTGTTCTGTGCCCCTTCTTTGGGTTGTGCCGGAGGGCCGCACAGAAAAACTGTACTCACTGCAAACTTCAAGCTGGCCGTGACCCTCGAATCCAGCCTGGCCTCCGACAGGTCCATGGCCTCCCCGCTCCGAGACTTGATCCTGATGTAAGAGTTCCTGTTTGTGGAGGAATCTGTGTGCTCACCGTAGTCCTCCATCCTCTCGCAGATGCTCTCCATCAGCTCCAGGAGGTTTCCTTCTGAGCGCGCCAGGGGAACCTGGTGGTGTCAACGTTTATTTTAATACCAAAGCACTGAAACTAACAACTATCACAAAAGAACAGGGGCCTTCAGAGCCACTGTGTACCTCTCTGATGGATTGGCTGCCATCTGGATTGATCCTGAAGGATCCCGTCTGGATCATTTTCTTCGGGTCTATCTGGGAGATGGCCCACTCCATCTCGTCTACCAGAGCCCTGCAGGCTGAGAGGAGGAGGGGGCAGACACGGATTAGGACTCGCCTTTCTGTGTGGTCGAGACTGTGCGTTGAAGTCGTCACTTACCTCCGCATCTGAGGTCCTGTCCCTGTCTGGCCGCCTGGCTGGAGCTCAGGAGGAGACACACAACCACCCACGGTGTGAGCAGGAGAGCGGCTTCCCTCATGTTGCTGCTAAACACACACATTTTTTCAGCAGCACACGGACTGACACATCACCCAGCCAAAAAAACAAACAAAAAACATTCACGCAAGCAGAAAGTCCGCCGGAAGCCTCTCAGCCACCGTTTGCTACAAAACACCTCTCCAGCTCAGCAGCCGGGACACACATGCAGACACGGAAATCTAGTTTATTCAACTTTTCATTCAACTTACTCTGTCGACGTTGAGGTGACCACCTTTACGCTGTTCCACGCTGTTGCATCGTATTCGGTGAAATGTGGTGACGTAGCAACCGGGCCGCTGATGGGGGACGTGGAGCTGGACACGGCTCGGACAGCGCCCCCACGTGGGCGGGAAGTTCCCAGCGGCGCTCCGTTCTGCAGCCAGTGTTGCGCCAAAAAGTGACTTCGATGTTTGTTTTTATGTCTAACATGTTTTCTAATATTGGTAAAGAGACTGTAATAAACAGAATTTATGAAGGGATTATTTTATTATTGTACCTGCATTATAACCACCCCAGTCGGTTTTGGGCCATTTAAAATATCTTGAGAGAAGTGTGATGTTATATTTGTCCTTTCAGCAGCCACATCTCTCTTTGAAAAATAGATAGAAATGCTCTTTCTGCTCAAAATCAGTTGATATATTTGACGGATTATAAGTCTTTGAAATCAGTTACAGGCAATAATTTTGGAAAAATCCAGAAATCATTTTCAGAAATCACTTTCTGGCACAGCACTAGCCTCCATGTTAATGTGGACTCAAGGCATGTTTGCAGTGGGAGAGAGGGGAAAAATACCTTTATTCAGTATTATAAGAGTGTAACTTGTAAAGTGAAGTAAATGCTAACTAGATAAAATGCATTTTCTGCGAAAATACAACTGTGAATGCTCAGTGTGGAATGATTGTGGCTGAAATACATATTGAAAAGCAAACATTGTGTAAAAAAAAAAAAGGTATATTTGCTGTGTTTTAAATATTCCCACCCTTCCTGTGGTACCCGAACGCACCGCTCCCGAATGCCAAAGGTTGAAAAGGAAAACATGTGAAATAGTGAATGAAGTAGCTAAATTGAAGTTGAATTGCTGCAAATGGTGTTTAAAATGAAGGACGGAGAGCTCTTGAGCGCATTCACAGCAATTATATTTTCTCTGCCATTGCAGTTCCTATTGCAAGGCCACAAGTTAGCGGTGTGGATATAGGAGCCACAACCGTAGTGCGCATGCGTCAATGCCCCCGTTTTCAAAAAAAAAAGTATCGTGTTCACCCCGTTCTCGTGTAAACGAGGGTTAAAGGTTCAAGTACAGGCTGGAGAGAACGGAGCGAAGCACCGAGAAAACACCCACAGGTGATACAGGAAGTGGCTTAGAACTTTGAAGTACACACACGCGCACAGGTAAGTCGGTTCACAGGAAATCTGACGTTAATCTTTAAAACCGACAAAAATCACTGAATGAGTGAGGCAGGTGGGCCACCTGTGAGCGCCGCGTGAGCCTTTCTGTAACCTCCAAATAAAACCAATTAAATCTGACCTTGATTTTATGTGTGTGCGCGTGCGCACCTAACAAGGCGGACAAGTTACAAAACAAAACAGCATATTTCATCATCATGATCAATATAGAATAACTGTAAGAGGTGATATTATACAGCCCAAACAAATTACTGAATTGTCTAGAGGAGAATAAAGGAGAATGCTGGGGGAAGGGTCATAAAAAGGAAACATTCAAAGAAGTACATGTCTCAATAGTTATAAGTGCCTTTTGTTTGTTAGAGTCTTTAATTTTTCCGATGTATTGTTCGACCTCATTGTAAAAAGCAGAAAACCATGGTTTCCTTCCTGCGTAAATTCAACAATGAATATATTTTGACATCACGAACAGAAGGTTTATCAAGTAGCCAGAACTGTTCATCTTGGTACAATTTTTAACAAGGGCAAACAACACATTCTTCCACGACAAGATAAAGTCTTTTTCAAAGTTACTGTGAATAAAGTCACACAGTGCCTACCAAAATACATTAACAGATGGACAATACCAAAACAACAGTTTCAGGATATCTATAACAAAAGCTACAGTTAATATCTATATCTTTCTTGAATCAGATTTTAATATAGAATTTAGCTGGATAAATTTTATGGATCATTTGATTTAACTTTTTCGTAACCAGATCAGATCTATTTGGAAGAAGCCAGACCTTTCTCCATGGTATCACATCCACAAAACCATTCCAATATGGAATAACATCATGTTGTCGTGTTGTGATGTTCTCTTGAAACAAGGTTCTTACAGGTCTGTTATTTGCATGATGACCAGATAGATTTTCCCTCTAAGTGTCCCTGTTGGAGACACACAGGTGAGGCTGTAAGCATCAAGGCTCTGTTTGCTTTTGAAAAGCAGACATACACCAGAAGGGATGGCTCCAAATACCTCAGCATCGTCTTCAGGAGTTACAGGGATATTATATTTTCGGAGAAATTCTTTATAGGAGAGCCAAAGTCCTTCACTATCAAATAACTGGTCCATCCATATGATGTTGTTCTGAAACCAGTATTCCAAAAACAGAAATTTATGTTTGTATAAAATATCCTTGTTATTCCAAATCAGATAGTTGTGATGTGAGAAGTTATGCTTTGTAGATCGGGGAGAAAAGCCCAGCCATGAAAGGCAGATATCTTAACAGGGACTTTATCAATGTCATAATTACAAACAAAAAAAAAGTCAATGCCACCCAGCTTGGACAACAAATGAAGAGGAACAACATTCCAAATTGAAGTGGGGTTTTTAGAGGTTTGTTGATTTGTGATCTCCAGTTGGTTGCAGCTTAACTGCATACTGAGGAGGTGACTCAGCCATTTGATTCAAGTGTGTTAAAGCAGGGTTGCATCCAAAAGCTGCAGGACACCGGCCCTCGAGGCCTGGATTTGAGCATCCCAGGTTAAACATCCCTGCTTGAACCACAGATCAGGGAGGAGGATTAGCCGCAATCTTCCACTCCAGCTTAGTAATTAATCAAACACCCAGACAACATTTTTATTCTTTTGAAACTCTGACTCTTAGCCTTGTCCTCCCTAAATGAAAAATTCAAAACCCTTTTTTATTTGTTATCGTCTATCGTCCACCTGGTCCTTACTCGGGAGTTTCTGTCTGATTTCTCTGACTTTCTATCTGATTTAGTGCTCAGTTCAGATAAAATCATTATAGTGGGTTACTTTAACATTCATGTAGGTGCTGAAAATGACAGCCTCAAAACTGCATTTAACCTATTATTAGACTAATTTGGCTTCCCTCAAAATGAAAATGAGCCCACCCACCACTGTAACCACACTCTGGATCTTGTCCTGACATATGGCATAGAAACTGAAGACCTAACAGGT
>VOQJ01024046.1:1143-14099 GCA_015052665.1 Apistogramma diplotaenia | reverse complement strand
TTAATCTCTTTGTATGCGATAAGCCCCGGGGATGGAGGATACGGCACTACGATTGCCGCTTATGTGTTATTGTTCCGCTATTTTGCCTCAGATTGTTTGACGGCGCAGAGACCGGAAATGCAAACCTCTCTCAGACCTGAAGTAACGAGTCTGTTTGAAAATGTAAGAAGTAGAAAGTACCGATATTTGTGTAAAAATGTAGGGAGTACAAGTAAAAAGTAGTCAGAAAAATAAATACTCAAGTAAAGTACAGATACCTGAAAAATCTACTTAAGTACAGTAACGAAGTATTTGTACTTCGTTACTTATTTGTACTTGTAGTATTTGTACTTCGTTACTTCCCACCTCTGAGACTAATGCATTATCATCACTATTAATGGTGCTGGATCAAGTCATTTTCAACTAGAAGAACCTAGTGACTTTGAACTGCACATACAAAACCTGAATACTTTATCTTGAATGTTACAGTACTTCACAGCCACTTTGACCCATTTTCAAAAGTTTTAGGGTGCGGAGGAGGGGCTTCTGTAAATGTACACCTCCTGAATGTGCACTTCCTGCTTTAGCCGGGACTGGGGTTCACACAGGGGGTTCAACACTCTGAAGTACCTCGTTCTCCTTCTCCCACTCTGATTTTCTTCTAAATACTGAAACAGTTGCGAGCAGGACTTTCAGTTCACTCGCAGACTCCTAAACATCAAACTATCGAAAGGCTTTGTTACAGACTTTATTGGAGCATATATCACATTAATAGCCAATTTTACAACTACAACAGAAACACCAAGTTTCCAATAAGTCATTTAAAGCAAACAGAGAACCGTCGTTTCATGGGAGGAAAGAAAAAACATCCAGGAGATGGAGAAAGAAGAAAACAATGGAGGAGGACAGGAGCGTTTATTTACTGTATGCAAGAAAAAAAAAAACCTTTCCAAAATGTCGCCTGGTGAGGACAGAAATGCTCCCACAAACGTCTGCTCGGACTCATGTACACACACACACACACACACGCATAAACACAACCATTAGACAGGAGGAGGACAGATAGAGGAGAGGGTGGTGCAGCTGATGAAAAGTGATGTTTAACCTTTGATCTTAACTCTTTAGCGCGTGTATGAGTGCGTGTGAGTGTGTGTGTGTGTGTGTGTCTGTATCTGTGTGTGCGCGCTGAATGATAAGTGTGCTATGTATTCGGCTGTTCCCATGGGAGACAGCGATAGATAACGCTGACGTTGTTCAGATCCTTTGATAATGGCTGCATGGATGGAGCAGGAAGGAGGGGAGGTCTGTGGTGGCGGCTGTGTATGTTTGTGTGCCTGTTTGATGAGTGGGTGACATGCTGGTTGGGGTGGTTGTGTAGCCTCTACCCCACGGTGGTCAGTGGATGCTGCTGGTCTGAATTACACGCTGCAGACGAGGGGGTGGAGGAGTCCACAGGAGATTTGTGTGACCTTGAAAAACCAGGGACAAAGCATGGATGCAGCATCCATATGTTTGGACACAAACCTTTGACTGGTGCTGTGTGCTAAAACGAGTGCTGGAAAAAGTGAGCAGTGAAGGGAGAAAATGACTGTGGGAAAGCAGAAAAGAGATTAGTTTCTATATGTGCTGGACACCAAGCTGTATTTGTGTGAACAAGTTCTTGCATGACTGTTTATTGACTCTACGAAGCTATTGCTGCATGGTCGGGCTGAGGGAACTGCATGTGATTGTGAGCGAGAGTTGCGGGTTTCACTCGCTTCATACCTGGAAGCCAAATAAACAACTGGCAGATCTAAACCCGGAGCAATAAACTCCACTGATATCTGAGACGCAGGGCCTGTTTACTGGCTCGTCAGTCAACACACCACAGCGGTCTTATGATACCCGTTTGTATGGAAGACTGCTGCGCAAAATTAGATTTTTTTTTTTTTTTGCAGTGACATTCTGAGTCAAAAAAAAACAAAAACGTGAGGACAAATCCGATGTAGAATTCAATATGAAACGACTTGTTTTGAACCACAAAGACGTCTTCGGTGGTCACGGGTCTCTGTGAAGGGTGAAGGAGGGGTGGGATGCAGCAGAGAGCAGAGATTGAAGCCACATGTGAAGGCGTAGCACACATCACACACGCGCGCGCAGACTGATTGATTAATCTGGAATACTTTTTTCCTTCTCTCTCTGAAAATTTCCACAGCAAAAGGCCGAAACAGAAACGGCGCGCTGCTCGTTCGGGGGATTGTTTTTCCGGTCAGCCAGGCTTTTCTTTAGTGACTCACAGTCGTCTTCTCATGCAGACAGACTGCATTGTGCGATGGGATGACTCACCGCATTGTCTCCTCACAGGAGAGCGGTGAGGTGTTGCGCTGGGCTCTGCTAGCAAACTGGAGCTGTAGAGAACAAAGGCTGAGGTACTCTTCAGTGCCAGCTCTACAATAGCACTCGAGCACCACAGAGGAAGCAGCCACGCTCGCCCCACTGCCAACTCTGATATTTCTCGAACTGTAGCACACGGTAGGAAGGAGGGGTTAAAGAAAGTTTTTTGAAGTTACAGCTGTTTGCACAGAGGTGTGTGGATTTCCACAGGTAACTGACACATCAATTATGGCCTTTTCAATCCATATTTCCCTTCCTTCTTTTGATATCACATGTTGTAAGGGACACGTCTGGGGGGTCAGAAAAGATATGCTTGTGAAGCTATTGCAAAGTAATGTTGCAAAGTAGTGGGAGCATTAGAAAAGCATTAGTCAGCTTTCTGCTGCAACCCAATTTCTTGAACGTTACAGATAACAAAGAGACAGTTTCTGGGTTTGGGGATTACGGGAATCTCATTTCTGCAGCAAGATTTCTCCCAGAGAACCGCGATTTGTTGGCCATGTATATGTGTAACCGAGCGTATTAATATGGATTCTGAAATGCAGGAACCAGGACAAAGACGGTGTTGCTGAGATAGCAGAGCAGCGGGGATCATGTAACGCGCTGCCTACTCTTATTCAACATAAATCAAAAGTCTGAAAAAGGCTGAAAGTGAGATTAAAACACACACCCTCCATAAGTCACACACACACAAACACTTTCAGTACTACTGCTTAATAATATTAATGCTTTCAAATTAAAGTCAGGATAGGTGAGGAATCTGTTTACCAACTTGTATATGACATGCAGCGTTATATGCTTTTGTTTAATACAGTACATCTACATCTACATCGTTACAGCTGCAACTTTATCAAGTGCACTTGTTCAACTGCTCAACTCAACCAATCAGCCAATCACATGGCAGCAACTTGATGCAATCAGGTATCCAGACATGGTCAGGATGACCTGCTGAAGTTCAAAGAAAGCTTTAGAATGAGGAGCAAAGGCGATTTAAGTGACTGAACGTGGTGTGGTTGTTGGTGCCAGACGGGCTGGTCTGTGTATTTCAGAAACTGCAGATCTACAGGAGACCCATATCTGCCATTAGGGCAGGTGCAGAACAACAAATGTGTGGGTGTGGCCAAAAAAATACACACCCTTTTAATGCAGTGTGAACAGGTGGATGACGATAACATGGCACAAACCACAATCCATCCCGTTTGGGGCGACTGTCCTTCTTAAGTGAAACTTCATGATAACAGTTTAATCATGAGACACGATTTCAAAAATAGACCTGCTTGCTCTTTGCCACACTCCTCACCTTATGTGCCTCCTTAGTGCTTGGACACTACAGGCCCAACCACTGTTGGTGCGGGATGGACCCAAAATGCAGGACTCTACTGCAGACAGAACTTAGTTTGCTTAGTTTTATTGCCCGAACAAAAATAAAAGCTGAGCTGGGACGCAGCCAGCAGCTTTAAAGAGAAGACACTTAAACTAACGGACTGAGTGATGGCAAACAGCAGGGGGGGGGACCCAATGATGACGACGCGACAAGGAGCAGACACAGACTGAGGGCTTAAATACACACACTAGGTAATCAGGGAGCAGGCAACAGGTGAGGGGTACAGATGAAAATAATTCCCCAGATGAGACAAGAGGAAGCAAAACTAAACACGAAACACACGGGACAAACAGGAAACAACTAGACGGAGACAGAAATGCAGAGCAGAGACATGACGGAGGGACAGGACAGACACTAGAACACAGACACAGGGGAGACAGGAACAAAGGAAACTAGGAAATCAACAGGACAGAAAACTAAGAGGGATAATCAAACCAAAGACAAACTAGGATCACAACAGAACTCGATGAAAACAGAACCTAAAAGAACTAAACACAAAGCGCCGGGCACACGGCCCGGGACCATGACAGAAAACTGCTGCCTGGTTTCTGGGTTGTGTCTGGAACAACTGATGATGAGAGCTGGGTCAGTTCCACACACAAGTTAATGTTCGTTTTGTGAGCAAGTTTGAAGTCTATGGTGAAATTATAAACGAGCTTCTGCAAATGATCAGGATGGGACTTTTGTGCAGTAAGGTGATCCACACTTAGTACACTTAGAACAGTGAAGAGGTTCACAAGCACTTGACCTTAAAGGAGACTGGGGCCAAATTTTATTCAAACACAGTTTGTTATTTTTCAAATGGGTGAACTTGAAACTAATACATTGTCCAATTTCCTGCCTATCATAGGATTTTTTTTTGTACTTGTGCTGTTTTTTTTAAGCAGCATTTCTCAGTGTTACACAAACCTTTTCTGACTCCTTTCCACTGGGACGCGAAAACAAATCTAGACGTAAGACTAAGTGGAAAAATGTTTTTTTGTTTTTTTTTTGCATAAATTATGTGAAATGACCTTCTTCACCTATGAATAAAATGCGTGACATCAGCTGGAAAGATGTTTGAGCAACAGTGAGCAAGAAAGGAGTGAACTCGAAGAGAAGGTAGCCATTGGCAGATAGATGGTAGAGAGCGCGATAAGGAGGTGAGTCCCACAGACACAGAGGAAGCCTCGTATCAGAGGAAGCTTCTCTTGCAAATGTCAGATCCTCCTAATCATGGCCCCACTTCCCTTTTCAGTCCCCGGAGCTGGACTTCATACTCACGATGATGCCCGCAAACCAAAGAAAATCACACATATACTTACCCATACAGGCAGGCATCCTACATAAACATTAGATCCTGCTGGAGTTTAGGTCCACATCAAAGTGGATTATAGGGTGGATGAGGCGAGTGCTACAGTGACCACTAGCAGACACACCACTTGTTATTTCTGACCTTGATACGTTGCCACCACCCTTGTTTTAAGGGAACATTGCAGTGTTTCATCTTCACAAAAACATCCACAAATATGTAGTTTATTTATAGGCTGAGTCACTTTCCATTATTTTAATGTTAATTTGGCTTTTTATAATCATATAATGTGCATGCATGCATGTGTGCTTTTGTAGTATATTCCACATCTGAGGGCTGAAAGTGTTTTTCCCATGGCTTCACCGAACTCCTCCTACATCCAAGTGTTTGCTTCAGCCAACTTCAGCCCAAGCTGCATTCTGCTTGGCTTGCCGGTACTCATCAGCTGTATCCAAAGTCCGAGAGGGGCTAGTAGCAACAACAACAGTAGAGTTGTTAATGCTTCATACGGAAAGGAGCCAGCTGAGGGCATTTGGGCATCTGACTAGGATGCCTCCTGGGTACCTCTTGGGGGAGGTGTTCCGGGCATGTCCTACCAGGAGGAGGCCCTGTGGCAGACCCAGGACATGCTGGAGAGATTATATCTCTTGGCTAGCCTTAGAATACCTCAGTGTTCTCCCAAATAAACTGGAGGGTGTGGCTGGGGAGAGGGAGGTCTGGGTTTCTCTGCTTAGGCTGCTGCCCCTGTGACCCGGCCCCAGTCAAGTGGAAGAAAATGGATGAATGGATGGATCTGAGGGCTGAGAGTCTGACTTCTGCTTAAGAGATGTATTTTACGACTTAAAAAAGTGAGTCGGAAGAACACAAAAACATTTTTATGCAAACCAGTCCTTCAGAAACAGAGAAAAAAGAAAGAAAGGAAAAAAAGCTAATTTGTACTCTCATACTGCCATACAGAGCTGTCACTGATGAACTGGGAATAACAGCATCACAGCGAAGTTCAAGCAAGAGTGAGGGGCAGCTCTGTGTGTGTGTGTGTGTGTACCGGACCACTTGGCTACTGCAGTGATGCAAGGAGGTCTACCAGAGGCTGAAGAGGGCTATCAAATGCCCATTAGTGTGTCTATCCCAGTGTTTCTCAAACATTTTGTGCCTAAGGCACTTCTGAAGAAAAACTGAATTTTCCCCCTTCAGTCAGTCCAACAAACAGTCTTCCTGGCTCTTGCTGAGATCATGACCTCTTTTGAGGTTTCTCTGAGAGGGAATGTTTGGTTTCCAAGTGTATATTGAGCTTGCCTGGCACCATGTTAGCATTAACCAACTTGTCCCAACAGATTACAGACTTCTGAGGGTTGTTGACATCCCAAGTCCACCGACAGTCATATACAGGGAGCTTCTGCTCCTTTACTGACAGTTTTTTCCCCTTTTTTCCTTAGATTGTTGGCTGTCTGCACTGATCGTTAGTCCTGGTTTGCATCATACAAGAACGTGTTCCATATTTTCTCTCAGATTTTGTTATCTTACTCTCTGTCAGTCGGGACCTTTGATAAGTCACACACTCATAATCAGTACCATTTGGTAAAAAGTGAACCGGCTGGGTTTTGACAGGAGTTATTTTAAAGGACTTTCCTAGGTTCTAATTGCTGGTAAAGTTAAACAGCAATTTATTTGGACCTTTTTTTTTTTTGCAGTTGTATACTGCAATAACAATGTACGTATTTGTGATGAGAGGCAGAAATGGGGCAGCGCACGAAGTGGGAGCTACTAGCCTAATAGCATTTCAGCATGCAATAGCTCTATTAGCACACATATATTGTCATTTTAGTACGATCTTAAAATATTTCCTTTGTGTTTCTGTTTTATTGCAGTCTTAATTCTGAGAATAACACACTAACATGCTGCATTAATATCACTTTGTCAACAGTAGTGGATAAATGATTGAGTCTTTCATTAAAGAAGAGTGGCTGCATACAACTGTGAAACCCTGGAGGGATGCTACCAAAAACCGTGCACTCTTCCAGCAGCAAGGAGAAAGCCTTAAGAGAGAGGAGGTGTGGAGAAAATTAAAACCATACTGTATATCCCATCCTGGAAATGCTACACCCCCCTGCAGTGGATTTTCTTAGGATTTGCTATTGCTACAGTACAGAGTGGGAAATTAAAGCACAGTCAAACATAGTGAGTGTTATCAAAGTGGAAGCATCAGTTAGTTTGTGCTGAGTTTGGGACCAGAGAGAGCTGTTTTAGAGTAACATAGGAGTAGGTGGGTTATCTTGGCCATAAGTCCAGAGTGCAGCAGTTATAAACGACATGTGTGGGTGTGTGTATGTGTATATGTGTGCTATATGTGGATTCGCATGATTACCGGCAGCGTGGCAGCGACAGTGCTCTCCACTAACATGGTACTCGCTTTGTGAGAGACTGCACATAAAACGCTGAAGTAGCCAATTTATTCGTCCCATCATTCCTGTCAGTCAGAGTGAAACATTTACCTGGACAGAGAGTGATAGTCCTGGCCTCACAGACACGGCGCACACGCCAAACGGCTGTCGGCAACAGAGAGAAGTCCAGCGTGTATATATGTTTAAGTGTGTGTAAGCAAAAGAGAATGAGAAGCAGTTAGAAAGATGTGATGAAGGAATTTGGTGCTACTGACAATAGGATGGAAAAGACAATACTTTCCCCAACATTATATACTTTATCAGACTCAGTCCCACAGCAGGGGAACTACTAAAGGCAAACAACTCGTAGTACAACTGGTACTATCAAACAACTACATTTTGTGATCAGTATAAAACCTGTTAACATGATGCAGCCGCTTACGTTCCTGGCAACTTGCTAGCTCTTTGAGTCCGAGATATGATGTGTTTTTAAATTCGAGTCTGAACTGATCATGAGAACTAAACCGCTTATCTGATAATACAGCATCAATGGTTTGTAATTGATGGGGCACAGGGGTTAGCACTGTGACCTCACAGTGACAGTGAGAAGGTTGTGGGTTCTCCCCGGGTCTCTGTGCTTGCTCTTCAGGTACTCTGGCGTCCTGCTAAAGTCCAAAGATACATGTTCGGTTAACTGATGACTCTAAATTGGTCGTAGACGAGGTACGCATGAATCTTGGTGCATTTGCTGTTAAACAATTCACATAAAAAAAACTGCATTGTAGGCAGTGAGTCACCATTGAACACGAGAGACGAGGCACGTACACCATTAAGCAATTAAGGAAAACATAGTAGGAATACAAGGAGGGACGGAGTTCAAACAACCCCTAAAACCGAGCCCCTGCACGCACACACACACTTTTAAGGCCTGTGTCTGCTCAGCGGAGAGGTCAGCTAAGTAGGTGGAGCGTGGAGATAAGCCTATCTGTGACTGTGTCCATCACACACTCGACGACACCAACAGACACAACAGAAAATGACCAGACACCAGACTGCAAGTAAAGAAAGACTCCTTTTTACTCATTCCTTACTATCTCCCTCTATCTATTGGCTGGGCCTGCAGTTCTCAGTAGGGACACTTTGATAACATGGACCATGATTGAAGACCACCTAAATACACCCAGACTGTAGTATGTCATAAACTAAACAAAGCTGGGGAACAGTATGGAAGACAAAAGAACAGAAACTAAAGGGGGGAAAATGGGGGAGGAGAGAAAAATGTGTATTTCTTAGTCTCTCTGCAAGCTCAGGGGGTGTAAGAGGAGAGGGACTGTAAAAAGAGGCGGAGGAGGAGGTGGGGGCGTTCCTATTGGCTCAGCCCTTGATTAACACCAGGCGTCCTGACAGGAAATGACCCGGCCAGTTCATAGCGCCAGGAGAGCTTCCATCTGGTGTCGGGGCTGAGTCCTCCACCCAGGAGAACTCCGAACCGAGCAGAAGTGAATGAACACATTTCACTTCCAGGACTGCTTCGAATATTCCCAGTGCTCGTACAGGACACCGTCATTCTGTTCCTGCTACTCGAGGTCAAATGAGGCAAAAGCAGCGCAGGGCTCCAAAATCATGGTCACCTTCTGTGACTTTATCAGCTCTCAATATGTCAAATTGGTTACTTGAACATTATGTGATGCGAATGAGGTGAGAGTCGAGAGTCCCCTGATTCAAAAAAAAGCTACATGGGGTGGTTGTGGGAGGAAGACGGGAGAAGGGGACAGCTTCGGGAGGAAAGCGGGTACATTAAGACAGGTCATCTTTCACTGCTGACTGGAATTTTAAATGTAAACAAGCTCTTCCGCACCAACAGATAAAATGCAGATATATTGTAAAACCAAGTGGGTCGGGTGAAAAAAACAAAACACACAAAGAAAACAGACTCACACGCACACATAGTGAACTGCACTTCTTAATACACTTATTTATGAATACTTTCTGAGCCAAGATGTCTGCTTCTATGACTGCAGAACAATCACATGCAGACCCCCACAGACTCAAACAAAACATCCTCCAACACCTTATTTAAATTCTGCTGCAGACAAACTTTGTGTTTCTGCTTTACAGTGAAGGGAGTGAAGGTGTATGTGCAGAGACGTATGCGGGTTTGGTCCAAACTCCGCTGCTGCCTCTCTGTCCAGGAGTCACAGTGCGACCCACGCCTGCACTGACGCGTGTGCAGAGGCCGTGGGCCGCAGCCTCGATGTGCGTCTGGCATGTATTTCTTCCTTTGCTTTGTTAAGCAAGCGTGTCTGCATGTATTTGCGAGTCTGTGTGGGATCACGCTAGTGTCTCTTTTCATCAAGCCTAATTCCCAGCAGAGATATAAGTGCTTACGAGCCTTTTATGATGTGCATTTCCTGTCATAAATAAGAAGCAGAGGGATTCTCAGATGAGCGCTAACACAGTCCATAAAGCAAACAGAGGTGTAAACTACACACTGGGCCAGTTCTGTGAAATCTACCCAACAAACCATAGCTACTGCTGACTGAAATGGTTTGCTGCCAAGTGATCAGACCACAGTTATCATTTACAGTTACTGCAGACAGAACACTGTGCACTGAGCAGTCTCAGGAAATAATGTGTTTAAAACAATGATGCAAATAAATCCCAATAGACACAAAGTCTCCTTGTCCTGAGCGCTGACAACTCAAAAGTTACCAGACTGACGTTGCACAGTCTAGATTTGACTACTTTTCTGAAAAAGAGAGGGCATCATCAAATCTGTTTCCCTTTTTTTGGTTTTATTTTGGTTTGGGTTTTATGATGCGGGTGAGAAATAAATAAAAATGCATGAATGCATGCGGCTACTTTTAGTTTTCTTATTTTCTTGTGAGTGAATTCACTTTCAGCCTTTTAAGTTCAATGCAATCAGTATCGTGCAATATGAAACACAACATCTCTCTTCGATTAATGAGTACTTGAGCTCCCAAAAACATGTTAACATGTTAACAGCAGTGAAGACAGACAGAAGATTTTGGGCTGATTTTCCAAAGTGTGTCTGATTCATTACCATATGCACAGTCTCCCTTTTGACCCTGTTAAAGAGCAAGTGTGTTACATAGGGAGTGGGAAATAAGAAAAGGTACAGTATCTGGCAGTACTGAGAAGCAACCACAGTGTTGACTTGGGAACAGATTTCTTGGGTGCGAGACTCTGGGGCTCATCAAACTCTGTGTGTGGCCCGGCCTGTTAGCCAGGCCTGCCTGGCCCGGCGGTGAGGACTCTGATGAGCTTTTGCTAATTAAAGCCTGAACTCCAAATCCTGAGCTTATCTGATGAAGCAAACTAGAGACAACAACGCCACGGGCCGCTTTGTTCACCCTGGGGTGTTCACTTTTCACCTCATGTATGTATGCATGTGTATGTATCAGTGTGTTTGTGTAACCGTAGTGGAAGTAAAGCAAGACAACCAATTAAAAATAATTGGGACTAATTTCATAAACAGTGCAACAAGGGGAAATATATTTAATCAGCCACAATCATCGGACTAACTTATGCTCCACTTCCGCCCTGCAGCCAGCTCGGTGCTCAAGGGAGGAGGAGGAGAGGGGAAGGGGAAATATAAGGAGGTAGAGAAAAGAGAAAAGGGGAGAATGGAAAAAGGAAATATGCGAGCAAAGTTTAAAAAGTAGGCAGAGTGTTGGTGGCCAGAGTTATGTGTGATCTCTTTCATGTCCCTTGACTGGCCCGTGCTGCTGTGCCAACCCAAACAGCAGCATAAGGGAGGTCTGACTCTCCGGCTGCTCCCCTCTTCCTTGCCCCATGCACACCCCACTGACAGGATGAATAACAAACAAAACGTGTGACTGAGGAAGAGGGTGAGAGAGAAAGAGCATGTCGTGAAACCATTCCAGTTAAAATTCAAAAATTTTCTCTCGAAGTCACACTGCAGCCTTCTTTCCTTCTTCTGTCATCACAGTGAGTAAATCACAGGCATCAGCGCAAACTGTGGACTGCACGCCCTGTACGCCCACACACTGACACACAGTAAGTATAGACAACCCACGATCCATCATCCTCAACCAGCTAGATGTCCTAGAATGGGGACGTAAGAACATTTGAGTCTTTTGTTGAGTCAATGCTGAGAGAAAAGGGGGAAAAACTGGAAGAAGAGGGAGTAGGTTTGATCCTGAACCAAAGAAAACCAAAATTCACCAAGGCTGACAGGAAACAAATTCATAAAGCACATAGGAATGCAAAATTTTTGCTCTCCCACCACCATAAATGTCGTTTTTGCCACAACTGAACGAGGGATTAACAGTAAAAGCTTGGAGCTATTTACAACTTGCACACATCACACACACCACATCCATGTACACTGCAGTCTGCCAGCAGCCAATCAGACTCTAGGTTTCAGGAGAAACTGGGCTCCTTAACCAATCCCATCATTTGCTCTGTCCGTGATGCGTTGCCTTTGACCAATCCGGCTCATTCCAGATGCGGTGTTGGCTGCGGAACATTTGGTTTAAGAGCTCATTTCCCAGTCTGGAATAAGCGGAACAATTTTCTTGGATGAATACTGTTAAACCCTTTAATCAAAGCCATTCCCTAAGACAACAATACACACTCCAGACATACTGCAACAGTAGTATATATGAATTTTATATAGTATAAAAATTCATTTCACATACTGACAGTGATAAAAAAAGCAACACTGTACAGTATGCACAAAAACAAACTTACAACATAAAGAAGGACTGTGATGACAATTGTTATTTAATTTCAGGTGATATTCTAGCCATTATATATGAATTTATGTGCATTAAAAGGGCATTAAGTCACACTCTTGCACAGGCCAACATGTTGTCTTACTACCAGAAACATTAATGCTGTAGTTTATTTTGAGTCAGCCGCATATTCACGGCTCAGCTGCCATAAATACTCAGTGCTGTGCCAAATCTTGTGCTCAAAATAGCTCCTCCAAATTACAGTGGTTTTTCCAGTTTGAGTAATTTAGCTTAAAACAACAATGCCCAAATATAATAATGATTTTCATCAACTATTTTAATGAAGGTATTGGAACACATGAGCTTAGGTCTCAGAAGCCCAGTCGTGAAATTTCCTCACTACTAAAATACTCCACAGTCAACTGTCGGTGGTATTAGAACAAAGTGGGAGCGATTGGGAATGACGGCGACTCAGCCGTGAAGTGGTAGGCGGGGTCAGTGGATGCTGAGGCGCATGGTGTGCAGTCAGTCACTACAGACCTCCAAACTTCATGTGGCCTTCAGATTAGCTCAAGAACAGTGTGTAGAGAACTTCATGGAATGGGTTTCCATGGCTGAGCAGCTCCTTACATCACCAAACGCAATGCAAAGCGCTGGATACAGTGGTGTAAAGCACGCCACCACTGGGCTCTAGAACAGGGGAGACGTGTTCTCTGGAGTGATGAATCACACTTCTCCATCTGGAAATATGATGGACGAGTCAGTGGTTGTCTGACTGCATTGTGCCAAGTGTAAAGTTTGGTGGAGGGGGGGGGGGGGGGGGTTGG
>VOQJ01024033.1:1398-14763 GCA_015052665.1 Apistogramma diplotaenia | reverse complement strand
GTGTCATGCCCTGGGCATTTTGCCCAGCATTTTGAGTTTGTTCTGTTTATTGGTTCCTGTTAGTTGTTGCTTCCTGTGTTTAGTCCTCCCTAGGTCCCTGTACCCCCCAGGTCCTGTGTTGCATTTTGTGTTCCTCTGTGCCTCTGCCCTGTATTTGTGTTTCCCGGTTTTCCCCCTTGCTCTGTGTTCCTCTGTGCAGTCTGCGTGGTTTCCCGTTTTACTTTGAAAGTGTATTAGTCCCTGCATGTTGCATTCAGTTTTGCTTTCCCCGTCTTCTTTGTGTTATTGCCATCACCTGTGTGTCTCACCTGTTCCTGATCCCCTCGTTACCTGTGTTCTGTATTTAAGTCCTTGTCTCAGTCAGTCCAGTGCTGCGTCATTGTCTCTGTCTCCCCGTGTTCCTGCTCTGTTTTCCCTCTGCTCCGTTTTCCCTCTGCTCCTCGTTCCATGCTTTTTGTATTCCAGTGTTTTTGTTGTAATAAACCCGCTCTCTAGTTTTACCCCTTGACCTCCGCCTGCTTCCTTTGAGTTCCGCTTCCCTGCCTGCCTCCAGCCGTTCCCTGACAGTTACACATTAACATGATAATCTATGGAGCTTATAGAGCCAGACGTCCACAAAACAACAACATTTTGCTCTTCTGTGTTTGCTTTATTTCTTAGACCCTGAGGTTTTAAGAACGGACGGAGCCTAATATCCGTATAGTGAAATCCTTGGTGAAGAGGGTGGAAAAGCGTAATGCCATTTATAAGCTACAGCTTCCTCAGTTTTGGATTCCATTCCTTATTTATTCTCAGTAAATCTTTTCCATATAGGAGCACTTACATTACCAATATTTGGCTCCCACTGCAGAAAAGGAGTCTTCTAAAATTATCTCCATAGTGCAGACTCGTCTCTGTTAAACATTCAACTGCAGATGGCTTAAAGCACTATTGTGTGTGTGTGTATGTGTGTGTGTGTGTGTGTGTGTTACTAAAAGCTTATCTGTTCCTGGGTTTTTAAAATAATTAACAAAATTGTAGTTTATTGCCTTGGAAAGGACCTTTGAGGTCCATCTGCAGCACAGCATGGCCAGAGAGGAAATCAGACTGTCCCTCAGTGGATGCTGGAGTGAGGCGGTCTCTGAACACAGTTAAACACACTTGCTCTACACGATTCAGCAAAATATACCACACATTTCCCACATTTTAATGGACATTAATGCATCTGTGCAAACATTAACAGACCATAATACACAGTGCACACACACTGCACTCGTGCTAACACGATCAAACACTGTGTGTGTGATACATTTGCAAATCATTAGCTAAACAGAGAAGCTGTCATAATTGATTACTCCATGAAGGGATTGAGAAGAGGTCTGACTGCCACTCTCACATCAAACCTCCACTCAAAGAACTTTCATTATTTTGCTATCAGTGCTTCAGAGTACTGGAACTTGAGCACATTCGGAGACCTTTTATTAACTACAGCAGGAAATTCCAGCTGCCAATGAGCTCAGAGCACTTTCAGATAATTGATTTGGTTTTCCTGCCCACACCTTATGTGTTTAGGTGCACTAATGTCTTTTGTAATGCCTGACCGCCTTATTGTGTGCAGCATCATAAGTGTTCCTTTACATCACATTCAAAAGCTTAAACTGAACCTTTATCGAGTAATTGGTTTAAACATCCAGTTATGAGATGCACTGCAACTACAAAACTCTGACAAAAACACAGGAAAATCAGGCAAGGACAAAGAAATGTTTGTGACACTAGCTTAGGTAGGATTCAGAAACAAACTGACTGTGCACTATGGCTCACACCAACGAGGCTGTGAAACCCTCAGGGAAATTATGTTCTTCCTCACCCCATTACTGCCTCACCAACAGCATGGGCACAACAGAATCTCGTCAGTGATGATGAGCATACTGCAAGCTCAGTGTCACACTGGAACAATTCACAAATCAAGTATTACTTTACGCAGTGATGCAAATGAATCATCCACACCTGGGAACAGTTCCAGACTCTTTGGGCAAGGGCAGCACATGTGTCTGAATTATCCTGGATTTTGTAACGACACTTTTAGGTCACCTGCTATCGAACATGTGTATGTATTAAATAGATAGAAATGTTGTGGTGTGTATGTCTTGTTGTAGGTACTATGTGTGCGTGGTCATCCTGATCTATTTCCTCCCACTGCTGGTGATGGGTTGTGCTTATCTGGTGGTGGGACTGACCCTGTGGGCCAGTGAGATCCCCGGGGACTCTTCTGACCGCTACAAGGAGCAGCTGACTGCCAAACGCAAGGTACCTTACACTTTGGACTTCCTCACTAATGTAATCTGAATACTTTATTTGCTCTGCAGCTCTGAGCAGGATATGGTTGATGTCTCCCCTTGTGATAAAATAATCATCATAGCACCACACACCTGAATAGCAGCTCTCACTCCCTTTTCCTACTTTATGCTTATTTTTTTTGAGACCACTTTTGTTCTTTCAGTTCTTTCTTTTCAATCTACTCTTTTCACAATTAGCTCTTTATCCCCGTCTCATCTACACATTTCTCTCTTTTCATTTGTCGCACTTACAGTTTCACTGCCCGTCAGTCACTGAAGATGACGACAAACATCTCCAATTTGATACATTTTTGTTGCTTCTGTAGAGTTTAGTTCTGCATAAGCTTAGAATGGCTTAAACTGCAGTGTCCGAGAGCGAGACAGTAACTATTTGATGGATTACAGGTAATTGTTGCCCAGAGATTCATGGTCCCCAGAGGATGTATCCTAATGACTTGTGAATAGGTGATGAGGTAGATATTTCTTTTCAGTGGCATTCATTAATTAATATTGGATGGATGGTTTGTTCATTAGGTGTAGACAGTCATGCCTCCTCTGGGTGAATTGTATTGTCACTTTTTTGTCACTCATTTTGGTTTCTCCAGAACCTGCAATGCTAATTGCAATCCCATTAACTACACCCTCAGGTGCTCTTTGTGTTCAGTGCCAGCTGACAAATTTTGGTATCCAAACCTGATGATTGTGAACATACGTAAATATCTGCTAACGTTTAGCATGCTAGCTCTAGATGCATGTTAGTTAGCCTTTTCTTAAAGCACTGTTATTACTGGACTTTTTCTATTTCTCACAATTAAAAATGAAACATCTTGAAATACTTTTGTCAAAACATAGAAACTTTCATCTGTCATCTTTCATATTGTTTCCAATTAAATGTCAGTGACACTTAGCAGACACTGTCTGTTATTGACAGCACTGACGCTGTGTCTATTAAATTTTCATTTTGCCACAGAGCGATTTGAAAGCAGCTGATGTTTCTGTGCAGGTGGCTCTGTTAGCCCACAGATTGGTAAATAAAACAGCCGGTGAATGCTGAGTCCTCGGTGGAAACAATCAATGCGATGCAGCATGCCGTCTCATCATTAGGTGATAACAAATCAAGCTGGAAATTGAGAACGGCTGATATAACACTGCTGTGACTGACTGTTTTCTGAGTCTGTTTACTGGCTCTGTGTCTTATTCAGTGCTCCTACTGGTTAAGGAGGGGCTCGATGGCGGTTTGGTGTGGGTTTTCTCTGGGTGCTTCACAACGTGTTGGGTTAATCTGTTGCTCTGAAAAGGCTGGTAGGCTGTGTAAACTGTAAATAAAAAGATAATGAAATGATTTGCAAATCTCAAAAACCCATATTTTATTCACAGTAGAACACAGAAAACATATCATGTGCAAGCTGCCAATCTCATAGCCACTAATGCGTCCTCATACAATCACAGACGTCGGTTTTTGAACTGAAAACAAGCCTGATGGTCCATGTTGTTTTTAGTCCAGAAGATGTGTCATCCATGTTTCCCAATAAGACTTTCTGCAGAACACTTTGCCATTTGAAATGAGCCAGAGAAGGTATAATTTACATTTCTGGCTTTTCCCCATGCACACAAAGATTCTCAGAAACCTTTGGTGAATTTTTCTTACTGTAGCTAATGAGAGTTACAGTAAAACTCTTTGCAATTTTACATCAAGGAACAATATTGTGAAATTGTTCCATAAATTGTACATGCAGCTTTTCACAGATCGCCGAACCTCTGCTCATCTTTACTTCTGAGAAACTATATAATATACTCTTTTTATGACCAATCATTGTAATGACCTTTTGCCAGTTAATGTATTTAGTTGCAAAATGTTTCTGTTTGTTTCTTTTATTACCACTTTATTTTCCAGACTGTTGTTGTCCAGTCCCAATCTTTTTAAGATGTGCTTTCTATGTTCTATTGTGAATGAGATTTGCAAATCATTGCATTCTGTTCTTTACATTGTACAGTGTCCCAACATTTCACAGCCCACTGTGAAGTTTGATTGATGGATGGATGGATGGATGGATGGATGGATGGATTAAAATGACAGACATTTCAGCAATAATCCATTTGTAATATGTCTATCCACCGTTTTTCTTTAACCCTAAATCTACAAAACAAAACATAATTGTGTCGTCGTGTTTCCGACAGGTGGTGAAGATGATGATTGTGGTCGTGTGTACTTTTGCCGTCTGCTGGCTGCCCTACCATGTCTACTTCCTGCTGCACCAGTTCTTCCCTAGCATGGCTGAGGAAACATTCATCCAGCAGGTCTACCTTGCTATCATGTGGTTGGCCATGAGCTCCACCATGTACAACCCCGTCATCTACTGCTGCCTAAATGACAGGTTAGTTAGCATCTCCACACCCCTGTGCACACAACAACTTCTCCCACAGGCCAACTTATTAGTTCCACGTTCTAAATGTCTCAGTTCAGTACTTTCTTTATTTTTTATGTCACGGGTTCAGCTGCATGAGGCATTTCTCAAAGACTGCATCCTTCTACAGTATGTGCTTCAGATTTGTGCACAGCACTACATCTAAAATGTATTTTTTTCCCTTTAATGTGCCCCTCATCTACTGTTATGGGAGTGATTACTGTATGTAGCTTAAGACTGTGCTGAGGCTCCAAAGCTGTAGCACATTTATCAGTTTAAGGGTCACAGAACACAAACTTTTGTATGCATCTGTGATGTGAACTACAACCTTTTCCAACATAACTTAACATAACAGTTTAGATTTCCCATAACATGTGGGTTTCAGGTATTTGAAAAGCTGAAGCTACACTAGATTTACATTAAAATTGCAAGTTTTTTTCTGCACAGCCATGGTTTCATGTTGCCATAACAACATTACCTCAATTATCAACCTCAAGAACCCAACAAATTTAAACACCTTCACTGTGATTTTCATGTACATTTGGTTTTTTTTCTTTTTCTTCATGTGAAAGTCAGACACACCATTATAATGGTGTAAGCACAAGTGACTGTCTGAAGTGGTTGATAATTACAACTACCATGTCATCTTTATGACAGGTGATGCTAGTTAACAGACACACACCGTTGTGTGCATCATACAGTATGAATCATCAATCCTCTGCTGCTTTTTTGTGGCAAGTTCTTTAAAACTCCGCTGCCACAAAGGAGAAGTCACTCCTGCTCACTGAGATTGTTCACCTGGAAACATCCACATCCACACAGACTAAAATTAGGATCTGAAAGTAGCTGAGTCCCACTGTAAACATTAACAGATTGTTTTCAGATTGCAGCATTATTAGCATTCTGCCCATCAACAGTAATATCTGTGACTCTAGTTACTTGGCAGAATAAAGACAGATGGTTGACTCTGTTGGTGGTCTTTAATAAAGCATCTTCCACCATCCTCCATAGCAGTAACCTGTTTCATGCTTTCAGATAAATGTGATTTCACACTTGGTTGTTTTTGTTTTACGTGTGACCAACACGAGTGTTCTCCTCGATTTTCATCACTTTCTGTCTCATCGTTCACTCTCAGCAACTGACATTTTCACTTTTTCTTCATTCTCCTCTCCCTGTCTGGGCTTCTTATTCGTTTGTGTTTGTTTTGCGGAGGTGAGATGTTTCCCATCAGGCTTCCACGATTTCCTCATTTAAATTACAAAATTAACTGGAAGACACTTCTGTAATGTTTCTGCCGGTTTTTTAGTCTTTTTCTTTTTTGTAACACCTGGAAATGTGTTAATGAACACAGGAATATTTACACGTTGTGTGTGCTCGCCAATTTTTACTCTTTTTCTTCTGTCACTGCCCATGTCTGTGAAACTGTTACACTTCTTCATTAAGCTATAACACAGTCGTAAACAATCTTGGACTGATTTTCAAGTTGTCTACTTGTGATTGTGTGAAACAGAAAAAAATGTTGCTGAAAGCTTGGCTTATCATAAATGTAGTGAACTTTTATCTACAACACAGCACCACCAACATTACATTTCACTCTCACTGAAAATAAAGTATATAATTGTTATTTATTCCTACAGCTGATCTTATCTTTGATCTTCATGCCGGAGGTGCCACTGACAGATGATCGTTTGACTGTTCTGCTCTCTTTGGTGTCTGCCTCCTCTGTAGAGTTAACATTAATAACATGATGCACACATGCACCAGATTTACTGTTTCCTTTACATTTACAATATCTTGAGGATGCATGTGTCATGCCCTATGCCTGTTGCCTGTTTTGTGTTGTATTTCTCCCCCCTGGATTCCGTCCCGCGTCTGACTCCCCTGATCTTGTTCTGTTTCCTCTGTGCCTCTGCCCTGATTCGTGTTTCCCTGTTTTCCCCCTGCTCTGTATTCCTCTGTGTGTCTAGTCAGCTTGGTTGTGGTTATGCGTTTCCTGTTTTATTTTGAAAGTGTCTTAGTCCTTGCGTGTGGTATTCAGTTTTGCTTCCCCCTGTCTCGTTTGTGTCATTGCCACCACCTGTGTGTCTCACCTGTTCCTGATCCCCTCGTTACCTCTGTTTTGTACTTAAGTCCACCTCTCAGTAAGTCCAGTGTCGTGTCATTGTCGTCGTCTCCCCGGATTCCTGCTGTCTATGTCTCCCGTGTTCCTCGGTCCATGCTTTTGGTTTTTGTACTCCAGTTTTGTAATAATAAACCCGTTATATTATTTTACCCCTGACCTTCGCCTGCTTCTATTGAGTCCTGCTTCCCTGCCTGCCTCCAGCCCTCTCCGTGGCAGCATGTAATGTTGAATGGATGTTTTTGTCACAGTGTAGTCTACCAGTAAGAAAAGGAGGAAATAATGAACCAGCTGTGTCCTTTAAGCCTTCATTAACTGACTTTTTGTTTACTTGGAGGCTGTGCAACAAGCTGCAAAGATTTCATTATGAAGTTGAAATGAGTAATGTGTTACCAGTCTGTTTACACAACCGGAATCCACAGAGCTTCATTAGCATCTATTTAGTTGTTTAGCAGTCCATCAGACAAATTTAGGACTAATATTCAGTCTCTGGCTAACTCCTGAGGGAAATATCTCTTTAGCTGGTAAATGCTCTGCTGAGTTTTTATTAAGGGCTAACCCCACAGAGAAGCAGAGTTGATTTGTTAGAGAAGAACTCCAGTTCAGCTCTCTGTTTCTCACTTAACCCCACCCTGCTGCTGTGCTGCCGCTGCCTGGCACTGCACCCCTGGCTTCACCCTGACTCAGGGACGCACACAGAGATCAAACAAAGCAGTACATTTTCAGAGAGTTGGCTGTAGACAAAAACACTCTGCAGCGCTAAAGAGAACTTCAAAGTCTGGTGATAGATTTGTATGTTTATCACCCAACTTTTCACCCCTGGTGCAACTTTAAAATCAGACATTAAAACAACAAAATGGATTTTGCCCTTAAATTTACCTAGAAGACACAAAAAGCACAGTTGATTCAGGACTATTTGCTTCTACAGCCGCCATGATCTCACTGATTACAGTGGCTAAGGACAGATAATGCTAACAGCTTCCAATAGATGTTGTATAACTTCTCTACCTGAGCTAGTCTCTACTTGTTTGCTGAACTGTAATTGCTCCTTTTGGTTGCAACCATTCTCTTCAGCAACAGGACCAAGAGAAATGCATGTACATCCATACCAAAGAAAGGAGGCGGGGCCTGAGCCCAAAACAACAGCAAAATAATAGGAAAGATGAACAGCTGCCTACTGAAGGGCTCCACTTTTGACTATTTTGCATTTTTTGACTATTTATCTGTGCAGTTCTATGTATGCCAGCGGTGGGCAATTAAATTTCCCAGGGGACAACATGAGAATCTGGGACTGTTTTGGAGGATTGAACTAAGTTCTAGTGGTGTTTGTTTTCTCTGCAGTTGACTCTCTACAGCAGCACCAACTTTCTGCAGAGCTCAAGAGCAGTGCATAGAGAACTTCATAGAATGGGTATCCATGGCTAAGCAGCTATCCATGCTAGCAGAATGCAAAGCGTAGGATCCAGTGGTGTAAAGCACGCAGTGGAGAAGTGGTCTCTGGAAGGATGAATAATGCTTCTCCATCTGGCAATCTGATGGATGAGTCTGGATTTGGTGGTTGCCAGGAGAACGGTACTTGTCTGATTGCATTCTAATAAGTGTGGCGTTTGGTGGAGGGGGCATTATGGTGTGGGGCTCTTTTTCAGGAGATGGGCTCAGCGCTACCAGGACCAACTGCTTTACGCTTGTTGAGACTGCAGTGCTCATCGTACCTCAGCAGTCTGCAGGAGGAGTGCCTCCTGGTTGCTGGTGACTAATGCTGTAATAGCAGCAAATGCAGCACTGTGATTGGTGGAGGACTTGAGGTTGCTGCTTTTGTTGGTGATGTGCCATGCACGTTGGGGGTCTGAGCTGCCGAAGTGGCTCTCAGTCCTTGTCCTATAGGGTGCCTTGGTATCTCTGATGCCCCTCTCCAGTTCTGACCTGGTATTGTTGTGCAACACCAGACCTTAAAGCACTGTTGCAGGCCTTGAATCAGTCGAATGTCTTTGTCATCCATGGCTTGTTGTTGGCAAAGACACAGATTTGTTTTGTGACGGTGACAGTGGCTATGCAGCATCTTATATAGAAAAGAACAGTTGAGGTGTTGCTACTTGATGTTGCTGTACATACGGTCGAGCATGTTTTCTCCTCTTGTGTAATAACAGTCACCCTAATATAATTTAGGAAGCACATTCTTCAGGTTTCTTGGTTAAAATCATCTGCTATTACAAACACATCTGGGTACTCTGTTGTTTGCTAATAGCCGTAAGCAAATAGCCCAGGGCTGTAGCTGTGTTAGCTCGAGGGAGATGCCAAATACGGGGATCATGGTAGTCAAGTATTTTCTTAGCAGGTAGAAGATGTGACACTGTACAGTCAAATACTCCAAGTGTGGGGAGCAATCAGTGAACACACACAGTCCACCCTGCTCACTCTTACATCTTTCATCCTGTCAGTGTGGCGTGTTAGCTGGATAGCCTTCTCCAGGATCATGGAGTTGAGCCATGTCCCCAAAAATACCATGACGGCAGTCCCGCACGTTCTCCTGCACAGACATGCTGTTACAGTATGAATCATTTATGTTGCTTTCCTGATTGGCCCTCTCATTACAGAGTATGTTGGTGTGTGCTTCGTTTCCCTCCTCCCTCCACTGTGTGTGTGTGTGTGTGTGTGTGTGTGTGTGTGTGTGTGTGTGTGTGCGTGTGCGTGTGCGTGTGCGTGTGTGTGTGTGTGTGTGTGCATGCTGATTGGCCATGCACAATGAAGTGCCTGGTTTTGGATTGGTTGATTGGATGGACAGCATCCTCTTGTGCTCCAGCTGACAGCCACCTCGCCCCTCTCCTCCCCTCCATACATTTGGTTTTGTAGGGTATGCTCAGGTAGGTAAGGACAGAAAAACCATAGAATCTTTTGTTTGTTGTTTGTTGCATTGCTCATGCCAAAGGAAATAATCTGCTGCTTTGTATCTTCAGCTATTCTGGTAATATAGTGTCCTCACAAACAGTAGCACATCAAAAATTGAAATAACAAAGTTGTATAATTATTGTATATGTATAATCACAAAAAAACAGTAAACAGTTCTTTGATGAGGAGTTTCTCAAAGAGTGTTTGGCTAAAATTAATGATGCATACTTAGTACAACCCTTTTGTTGACATCGTGTATTCTACTCAGGGACAACCAAAGGGCCAGAGGGTCATACAATGCCTTGTTCTGATGTGTACACTTAAGCATGTACATTTGATCACTGTCAGACGACGGCTGAGCTAAACACTCACCCTCCAACAAGAAGCTACATGGATGCGACCTGACGTTTTGACTAGTGCCATGTGATGTGAGATTGTGCTGCTTTGTTAATTATTGTTTAATTAAGAGTACTGGTGCATGAAACATCATTTTGTGGTGCAATCAAAAGTCAAAAGTGGAACCATGGATGCTTTTCTATTGTTTAATAGGCTCGGGTTTGTTCAAAATTTTCATAGACAGAGTGAATGGATTGTTTTGTAGCATGAATCTGTTTATCTATTTGTATGTATTGGGACTTTGTCAAAGTATGTTGCCAACATTTGGGATGGCAGCTAAAACCTATGATTAAGCCTTTATAGGGTCTGGGCAGGGTTCCCCTCTCATGGTTTTCATCACTCTAGATTAACCAGTTAGTAAATTGAAAACTTTAAATTTTTTTTTTTACCAGGAAGTGAAACTCTTGAGTTGAATGATCCCCTTTATGAGAGTCACAACAGGAGGCATTAATGTGGCATGTGACCGTGCAGCCAAATGTCAGAAACCCAGATTTATTTGTGCTTTTGTTCCACAGGTTTCGAGCTGGTTTTAAACAAGCATTCCGCTGTTGCCCCTGCGTCCCTCAAGGCTCTTACGAAGGCCTGGAACTCAAGTCCACGCGCTATATTCAGACCCAGACAAGCGTTTACAAGGCCAGCAGGATGGAGACCACCATATCTACTGTTCTGCAGGTTGGGGATGACATAGAGCAGTCCAAGTTCAAAGTTACAGGAGGCCCGGGGGCTGGCGGGGCTGTCGTTGAGGTCAGGCCACACAGCTCCTCCCTGGACCTCACCTCGAATGGCTCATCATCCTGGAGTGTCTCCAAAACAATATCAGAAATGTCCAGTTTCTACTCCAGTAACAACCTGCAGGAATAGACCTCAAGCACAGGCAGCATTTTGCTGGACAGCAGGGAGAGCGTGTGAGTGTTCACATCGCTACTTTTTCCTGTGTGTGTTCATGAAAAGTACAGCAAGAGTGTGTGTGTTTGTCTGTGAGTTTTTAATGACTACATCTCCAGTGTGTTTTATTTGAATGTCATGCTAGAAAATTTTGTCACTGTTCAAAGAGCAGTCACTTCACTGACATCATCCCTGTACAAAGTACTTATCCTATTCAGAGCTAATGATCAACTGCCATCAGTAAGGTTTGCTAGGTGCCAGAAAGCAGTGAAGAGCGCTTCAACAACACGAGCGAATGCCAGCTCAAAAACTAAACTGAAGCAGATGCTATCACCTTCATTCTTCACAGCTTCTGCATGTCACACTAGTCATCTCTCAGAGCAGAGAGAAGGTTCACACAGGCTGCGTGACTTCGCAGTCTATTTTAGAGTGAGGCCACCACATGAGGCCAACATGCTGTAAACACAGCATTTTAGCAGCGGGATTTCTCCAAAAAGACAGAGCTTGGGTTTTTAAAAAGTGGAGGCAGGTGCTTCTAGCAGAAATTGAAACACAAGCAGGTGTAAACAACAAAGCATAATTAGCTCTGAACCTGCCAACTGCCTCTCCCTGAGCAGGACTTCATGAGCACTCCAAGGTGCAGAGCCAGTGCCTGTCTGGTTGAAGAGGTGCTCTGAAGGTGCTCCTGAAGAGTTCTGGCAGTGAGTGTGAACACCAGCAGCATCTGGCTCTTCTGTCATCGGGCTACACATTGACTTCAGCAACTGGAGGCTTCAGATGCTAAAGAAGCTGCAGCAAACTTCAACAGAAGACAGATGTTTTGTCAAAACCCCCACACGTCCAAAATGGCACCATTAAATTTGTTCAACACCGGACTGTAGCAACCAAGAGGCTCCAGAAAAGAAATGATCCGGTGATCAGAACCAGCATGTCATTTAGAGTCTGTCTAACCTGCTTCACCTTTATCAGACATGACACTTCATTTGTGATGTGAAAGCAAGGCACCACTTTCAAAATGTGAAACTTTTCAAGGCATTATTCACTCCAGAATCAGATTCAGAGTGCTTTCAGACCAAACACTGAGGATAACTACCCATTCGAATGGTCCCCTTTGAGAATCCACAACTCAACCCAAAACAACCCAGTTGAATCGGTAGCACTACACGACTGATGACTAAGGAAATCTGATTTGGGGGTGAATCACTACGCAGTGTTTAAGCAGTGTGATCGATTCTTTCAAATACTCTCGAAGCTGTCAGTCAAAATTGTAATCCACCTATAGGACACAAGTCAGTGTCATGTTTAAAGTTTGTAGACTTTTTGTCCTTGAATGTGAAGCCTGTTACCTGTGGCTCCTTAATGTCCAGTGTTGCGCCTTGCTGCATAGCATAATGTCTGTTAAAATAAAAAAGACAAAAAACAAAACAAAACAATGGACTCCCAGAAGCAGCACATTCTGCTGAGGTCCAGGAAAAGGACAGCTATGTACCTGTCCACAAGGCCATAGTGTCAAAAGGTCATTACCTCCTACAGCAGTAATAATAACAGAATGCAGTGAGGTGCAAACTTGTGATCACATTGTTGTTAGATAAACTATCTTAAATTTAAATACTTTAATGTAATTTCAAGATATTTACTTGATGTTCTGATATCTGTGAACTGGTTCATGTTTTACACAAAGTTGAGTTGCTGGAATATTCAAATACAGATATCCTGCAGTGTGCTTAACAGCTAAATTTGCAAAATTTGCATACTCGCTGTGTGCAGAACAAACACACAGCCTCAGCTACAGTGTAGGCACATCCACAACACACTGCAGAATTATCGCTTATTAGACAAGAACACGCAGTGCAAGAACAACAGCTAAATCCATTTGAAGGATTTCCGTGATTTTTGTTGTTGTTGTTGTTTTTTGCTGAAATTAAGTAAACAGGTTTTGGCATTTTTACTTGCTTTGCACTGGGAATCAGTTCACTGCTCTCACATACTGAACACTTCAGTCAGCCCTTTGTTAAAAATAGTTCCAAGATGGATATTGTTTTCAGTGTGTGCATACAAGATGTGTGCACACAGAGAGTGATCACCTGCTGACACCCATCAATGATTTTCACATAGACACACATGCCTCCCAGACGTTCCCTCCTGGCTGCCCGTCTATTCTCGGCACACAAGGCCTGTTGTTATAAATTCCAGTGTCAGCTGACGTGAAAGTGAGAAGCAGTTGTGAAGCAACATAACTGCATCAGATTCAATAAATGATATCGCTTTTTTCACCGAGTACACACAGCGTTTTGTTGACATTGAAGGTCACATTCACTGCGGGGGGTGGGGGGGGGGGGGGGTAGGAAAAGACAACAAC
>VOQJ01024032.1:1330-12257 GCA_015052665.1 Apistogramma diplotaenia | reverse complement strand
TATATATATATATATATATATGACCTGAGTTGACAAAACAGTCATCTTCTATCAGTAGCTACATGTCACTTTATCACCTCATGCTTATTTATTCCCAATATTGCTCCAAATACTGATTGTTAGTACGTCAGACTTGTGCCGCTTCTGTTTACAGACAGCTGACAAGAGCCAGCTAATCAACAACAGCTAGTTATAAGATAACATTTTCCCACTAATATTAAGCTTGAATGTCCAAAAAATTTAATTAAATTAAAAAATATATATATCACACATTCCCCCGATTAACAGTTTGATTATATTATAATATCACATGAGAGTTTACCTGCTAAGTGTCCCGAGTTGTCCACAAAAGAAAGTTTCAGCAAAACAGGCTAACCAGCCAAGTCAGCAACGCTTCCTAAAATAGCAGCAGTTACCCACAGAGAAGATCCCAGAAATCCTCAACAACTCACCTCAGAATCTCTATCATCGGTCAGAAGTGAGTTCCTCTCACTCGCTGACTTATTTTGGAGTCCTCACAAAGTTTTACAGAGTAAATAGACGTGGGTGCTTTATGAGGTAAACAGTGATCTTACAGTCTGCACTCATCAGATAAACGTAGGACAGAGTTTTTGAGGTGACTTGGAAGTAAAAATGAATAATCATGTGAACCGTGGCTTCTATACAGCAATAATCAGTTAACTGCAGTGAAACATTACACCTCTAAATGCTTAAAATGTCCATCCATCCATCCATCCTCTTCCGCTTATCCCGCTGGAGCCTATCCAAGCTGAACATAGGGCGAGAGGCAGGGTACACCCTGTGCAAGTTGCCAGCCTGTCGCAGGGCCAACACAGAGAGACAGACAATCATTCACATTCACACCTATGGGCAATTTAGAGTGATCAATTAACCTAACCCCAGTAAGTGCATGTCTTTGGACGGTGGGAGGAAACCGGAGTACCCGAAGGAAACCCACACAGACACATGCAAACTCCACACAGAGGGAAAGGCCTGGGCCAAGGTAGAATCGAACCCAGATCTTCCAGATGTCATTCTCTGTGAGGCAGTAGTGCTAACCACCACGCCACCCTGCTGCTTAAAATGTATTTATTTAAAATCAAATTTATCTAATGTAAATAATTAAAGTGGATCAGCTTCAAGTTCTCAATAACGACCTCAAGCAAGTGGCTACTGAGGAGGAAGGTGTATAAATGTATCCATTAAAGGGCGGTCCTAACAAAAAACTGAGTTGTAGACATTGTAAAGGCATATTAGTAATTTTTGTCTTTTAGTTTATGTGTAGAAGTCTTAAAGCAGTTTGTTACCAAACATGTTTGCAGTGACTTTTTTCACCATTTATCACTTCAATTCAATTTTAGTGACAGTCGCCTCAAGGTACTTTATAATGTAAGGTCAGGACCATACAATAATTACATTATGAATTCATTTAATACAATTTTTAAAGTAAATGCTTACCACAGACAAGGGACTCATTCACCGGATGCTGAAAAGAGACGCCGAAACTTGAGTCAGTAAGAGGACACACTTCAAACTGCAGCAGGCCGGCGCTGTCTGAAACAACAATCATCGTCTTTAAATCTAATTTACTATACACACAAAAGACACATAAAACAGAGTACACATTAATTACAGGAAATGACCTACCTTCTTTGATAGATGTCCGCTTCACACAGCTGCCAATCAAGGTATTATAGGCTGCCTGGTGCCGTATGATATCCAACAGGAATGGCACTTGTGCTGGGTGGCGGAAGGGGACCTTGGACACCAGTGCTCCTTGAAGAGAATGACCATCTTGCACTGGAGCATCACCATTCAAGAAGTAACAGTGCTGCTGATCAGGTAACACCTTAGCATAAAAGAAGTGATCAGATGGTGTTACTGACAGAAAAAAATAGGTATATAAATACAATACAAGTAATGGTGATAATTTCATAAGTAATGCCAATAGAACAGGTTTGGGGCAGACAGCCAGTCCACTTACTAAACTGAATAAAGCGCATGTTAAAAATCCAGAGATTTACAGCACATCACTGATATTTGTGGAGGCATATCATGTCTACTCACAGAATAAAAGTGCATGTTGTGCAGAGGTGGCGGCGGGGAGCTGCCCTCCTCCAGACGCTGGAGCTGGCTCTGGACAATTAACTGGTAGAGAGGTGACAGTGTGGGTGGGGCCTCAAACACTGGAATGGCTGGGGAAAAAATGAAAGAGATCAAAGTTAAACCTTTTACACAAAGCCTAATTTTGTCCCCAGACACATTAATGATTAGTCAATGCTTTAAACTCACAAGTAGCATTGCCCATCTTCTGAATAAAGGAGAGCGAAAAAGGCATTGGGTGGTTCATCTTAAGGAAAAAACAAGCTGGCAGGTCCACGCAGTTGGAGTTGGTCACAGTGGAAAAGGAAGGTGTCCTAAAGTAAAGAAAAAAGAAATGCACCGTCGGTTCTCTACTAGTTCTGCACTACTAAAATTACCTCCTGAGGACTGCCTTCTTATTCGCCAGACTGATGATAATTTACAAATGCTAACCAATCCTCAATACGTGTCTGCATGCTAGCAGGCTTTATATAGTTTAGAGGCAGATTGATAAAGTAAGCTACATTCTCGTACCCTTTGTTGTCAACGGGATGGGACCCTGTGATCAGTGGAGCGATTGGGAGCTTGTAGACAGAAGAGGTTCCCTCAATTGTAACAGAGACACTGATACCCAGAGAGCGTGGCACTGTAACAACAAGAGTCCACACACGCAGAGACAAATCACACAAGGACAACTGCAATCCAGTAAATTACACAGCTAGTGACTGGTAGAAATTGCTCTGTCATCAATTTCCTGCGTGCACTTGCCATTGTTGTCTGTTAAGTTGAGCTGTGTGCCTGTTCCCTCTTCAAATATGTCATAAGGGGACACGTAGCACTGGAGGGAAACAAGGTGACCACCACTTCTGGCTGTCAGCAAGCCCACACTCCCATGGAGAATAGTTTCCACTGTATTAGCATTGGTTGCTAACCTAGAAAGCATATAAACACAGAAGACTGTAGTAAAAATAGAGATTATCAAATTAAGCTTTTCAGTCCTAATTCTTACACAACTTAGGCAAATGTACACTAATTATGACTTAGAGATATATTCTGTTAAAATAAAGCCTCCAAATAAATGGCTGTCCCTTCCCGCCTTTAAAAATAGGTGTTCCTACACCTCAGTTTAGCATGGAACCAAAGCCCCTGGGAATATGACACACATTAAACACCCAAAGATCCTGACAATAAGTTAGGAAGTAAACCAAATATTTATTAACTTACCTAAACATGTGCATCATCTTTGTGAGATCAAGCTCCAAGGACTGGAGTGCTATGTACATCTTGGTTTTCAACTTACTGGTACAAAGAAATTGAATATCATTAGGCATGAAAACAATATTCAAAGATATATGCCATCTCCATCTTAAACCACACGACGTCATAACCATCAAGTTCACTTACTTGTCCCCAGGAAGCTTGTATAAATCAACCAGTCCCTTGAGATGTTTAGAAAACTCTTCAAAGTTCTTTTCTCTGTTAAGAAAAAAAAGGTGATTTAGTCATCTATTAAACTAATTTTAGTACCTCTATCAAGTGCCTACAATTTTAACTATTAATTATTAACAGAAATGAAACACCGTGCGTTACAGGTTTATGCACTATATCATCTAAAGACATGCAATTAAACCTGTGGTTTCTACTAACCTTAGATGCTGAATCAGCTCAGGACAACTCTGTGGCCGACAAATCAAGAAAAAAAAAAGCATCCAAAATAATAGTTAATGTAAATAAATTTAAAAATGATTCACAAGCAATAACCAACTAGGTCATAGACTGAGGCCTTAACTGACTCATTTATAGAATAACTGTTTTTTTATACTGACCATAGGGTTTTCTCCTTGATGAGCAACCTTAACATCCACTAGCTGGCCACTGGTGTCTAGATGCACCTCCACATAAAACATGTCTGATGTGATGTAGCACTCTGTCCCTGAAGGACTCAGGTGGGAGCCCAACCTGTGCAGACAAGACAAAAAAAAAGACTTTCCCAGAGCCTGTTTTCCTGTAATACTTTAACTAAAACAACTTTAGTATATCGGCAAAGAATATAAATATCGTTGAAGTCCACAATGGATAGATGTCCTCTACTTTCAGTGTTTAGATTCAACACCTTGTTAACTGTAAGAAACTCACATGTTTTGTCGAGCAATGGATTCTAGACGATCCGTCATGGAGGGAAGTGATGACACTGAAATAAAAAGAAAAATTGACAGTATTACATAAATGCCTATATTTCTAAAGAAAAGGTTAACTGGCTCGTCCTTGTGTTTCCATCAGCTGACCTTTCAAAGCTCTCTGCAGGGTCTCCAAGCAGTTGAGCAGGAGCTGGTGACCTGCTGCATTCATCACACCACGTTTCTCCTGGGATACATTGGGAGGAAAAACAGATAAGAGGACAGTTCATAAAAAAAGAAATAAATATACTTTATTAACAAGATCTATAGTTTGTTTTCCACCTGCTCCACTGGGTTCAAGAATTTAAATGTCACCATTACAACTTTACCTATTCAAAGAAAATCTTATGTGCAATTATATGACTATTGACATTAAATTTGTTCTTTGTTGTGATTACTTGTTAAGTTGTGATGACTGTTAAGTACACAAATGAAGGCATGACACCTTTGGGTCATACTGGATACTGTGTGTGTGTTTATAGGATTTTTAAGGCCTTCTAAGATTGCTAAAATTGCTAAGTGTGCAAAATACATATATATATATGAGGACTGGCCCCTTAAAGTCCTCCTCAGTCATGAAACCATACTTGATGGTTGATTTTGCTGTAGCGCTAAGCTGCACCACTAGGTGGTGCCTCTTACTGTTTGAAGAAATAAGAGCTGCATGTTGCGGCTTTCCATTCACGATGGCAGCAAAAAATATATATTAAAACAGGGGACCTAGCTGCAAATGTCCCTTTCCTGACTCTGCCAATTGTGGATGTTGCATTGATAAACAGGTGAAGTGTTTTCTGACTGATGTAAAGTGAAGCTTTTTGTCTTACCATGGCCTGACGCACAACCTTGCAGGTCTCCTGCCATGGCCGAGAAGCATTGTGTTTGGTATGAAGCCTCTCCAGCAGCACAGACATGCGACTCTGCTTCTCTGCTTCTAGAGGAAAATAATACATCTATTTAGATAGCATGTAAACAAAAAAATTAATTTATACACATTCTTTCCTACACTTTAAAGGAGAGAATATTTTTTTCTTCCACCCAGAAATGTCACCCACAATAACCATATTTACATAACATATGCATTTAAACTACAAGACAAAGTTTTTTCTGTTCCTGTTGGTGGTGCAAGAAACAATGCATTTAGTTGCCAGCTTATTAGGTGCACCCAGGCATAACTAATTTCATCGCATTTTTATACTTCAGTGAGTCAGTTTAGCAGCTGCAGTCTGAGTTGCTGTTAAGCATTACTGTAGATTATAATGAGCGATTCTATTATCTGTATTATTTTGAGATAATTGCAGCATTTGTGTAAGGACCAGTGCACTAGAGCTCATTGTTATTATGTCAATGTTAATTTGTCTTATATTGCACATTTCATCACCATATGTAGCTTTACAGCAGCTTAAGACAATTAAAATGAACAAAACAAAACTTTACAAAGAATTAAAAAAAATCACAAGTTAACATATACATACAAACACACTCTTACTAAGTGTGAGAATAAGAAGGCTTTGAGACCTCAGGTCAGCAGGCAGCTTTTTCCAAAGAACAGGACCACAATAACTAAAAGCACACAACACACTTTAATCTAATTCTGATGCATCTGAAATTTGGTTATAGACATTTTTATTATCATCATCTAGGTGTCCCCAACGAACTGAAAGCTAAAAGGTGTATACAGGAGAATACTTAAAAAAAATATGGTGTCTTCACTGTATAGTTTCATAAGTAAACTGAGAGCATCAGCGTTTCTCCCACTGTACCATCTGTGCTCCAGACAGATGTCTGTCGTAAGTAGGCTACTGGCAAGATTATTTATTACGTATTAGATGGCTGGTGAGAATAGTTTGTCATGTTTTCAATCAGAAAATTGATCAAGTAGCGTGACATTGCGAAAGCCCTTTTAAAAAAGTATTTTTGAGCAAGTTGTTAGTTCATGGCGTCCGGTGTTGTCATTGTGCTTCGATAATGAGTCACTACAGTGCTGCAGCTTATTATACATTATGCCGAACTGATGGCTCGACTGGCATTTTCGTATTACACCATAAATAACTACGGAAAACGTGCGTGTTAAGTTTTTGCTTTTTATTTTTCTGTATGATGTAGCTAACATTAGTTTTTGCTCAATGTTGACGTTAGCAAGTTGCTAACGTTAGCCTTTTGCTCACTATAGACATCTGACGTGACTCTCAGTTCACCAAAATAACTCTACGCCCTAAATGGACAAGGTCCGATTTACAAGCAAGAGTTAGAGTGTTTTTGATATTACAGAAGGAAACATTTAACACCCCCAAACACACACACAAAAAGCAGCAGCAATCGCGACATAGTGGGCTAACTTACCGTTAGCCATCGGTAGCCAGAATCGCATAGTAACTGTTATCCGTAAAGCAAACAAAAATTCAACAAGAGTTACGTTCTTACCTGTTACCTCTTCGGTTTTGACCCGATCGCCATGAGTCTGATTTCCTCCTTGTTGTACTGAAATAGAAAGTTCCCTCGCAGGGCTGCAGTTCTGCATAGAAACACCAGGCCCCGCCGCCATTGTACCCCCTTCACCACTTCGACTTCCCCGCTTCAGGTTCCCAGCATGCCCTCCGGGCTTCCGTACTAATATAAAACAGTCGTAGAAAGTCAGAGGCAACGATTTTTTATTTATTTTTTGCTCCTCGGTGAGTCTTTTTTCTGTTTGTGTGTATTCTCCGGGATTGACCCTTTCTGTGCTGTACAGATTGCTTTGGATTATTTATCACCACATTTCAATGAGGAAAAAAATGTCTTTGTTGCATCAAAAAATAAAAGCCCTCTTCAGCTTGTAATAAGACAGTGGCAAATTGAATACTCCAGATGGCGTACGATCGCTGTGAGTAAATGATTCATGATTTGCCAATAGCAACTAACCGGCAAAATCCAAAGGAAGATTGAAATAATCATGCCAGTAATGCAGTACATTGATCAGGTTTTTTTGTCGCCATTTTTATACAGTTTTTTTTTTATAAAGCAGTCACGTGAAGCAATGGGCTGTTTAATTAAGCAGTAGATTAAAAAAATTAAAGAGCAAAAGCATCCATGCCTTGCACACACTAGCACATACTACAGGCACACACCTGAGCCTATTGTACAGCTGAGCCTGTGGTAGAGTGCTCTCTAGGGAGGATTTTCCCACCAACCATTATGACCTGCCTAAGAGGAAAACAGGGTGTGTGTGCGTGAATAGGATGCATGCGCGTTTGTGCATATGCAAAGATATATTTGTGAACATGGGTAGGCTATAAAACACTACGCACAGAAACACAGGAGATAGCTATAGACAGCAGTGGAGATGGAGTGGGACCAGATTGGCATCGTCTGAGACAGTAGACAGACCCACAGATAGACATGAGAAAAGAGGGGAGGTGCCGCTATGTAATTGATGTGCCCACTAGGAGCTTTAGCTGGCTGCCTGGCATGGAAGAGGAGTTGGGCACTGCTGCCAAGACAGCAGTAGGAAAAAGGAAAAGGAGGCACGGGCCTTAGGGAGCACAGTAGCAGGCTGAAACCATGCCCATCAATCAGAGGCTAGTTCACCTTGCCATGCCAAGCGGGACCCCCCTCTGTGCCGAGGGATGGCGTGGCACAGGGAGTGAGGCTGGCAACAGTGCTAAACCTTCCCTAATCCTCCTGGTGGGTGTATCAGTGCCACGTCCGAATGGCAGCAGAGTGGGCAGTGCTAGGCATGAGAAAAAAAGAGAAAGTTCAGCCCTGTGCTGAGAAACGCTTCTCTGCATGTTGTAAACATGATGGAAAAATGTTCATATTGTCTCAACTACAAAATGAATGCCACGGTGTCTCAAAGCAAAGCAAACAAAGCAAAAATAACAACAATTTTAAAAAATCTAAGAACTGTCACATTAACCGGAAAAGGTGTTTTCTCATGGGGCATTGTTGGCAGTACATTTTGACACATTATTACACATTTTAAATTTGACGTTTAGACCAAATTTACATAGATTCTTTGCACATCATGAGTTCTCCAGTTAAATTATTTTTGCATTTTATTATTTTATGAATAAATAAAAGAGATGATGAAACATGCACACACACATGAACACATACACACACTTCCACTGCAGTGCTGTGCAACATTTCTACACACTCTAAATGTTGCTTGTTCATCATACGGCACCATTAGGAAGGCACCTGATAGAGCCCGAAAATCATTTTGCAGCTTGACAAGTACATGGAATATACAACCAAAGTCACAAAGAACTTTCTTCAGCAAGACAAATAAGGAGTCCTGCAACAGATGGTATGACCTCCACAAAACACTGGTCTCAACATCACTGAGTCAGGGTGGAACTGCATAAAGAAGCAGAAGCAAATGAGAGAGCCTAAATAAACAGAAGATACTTACCTCAGCACATACTGAGAGGCAAATGTTGGACGTGCCTATTGATTTGATTTAGCTTTTTCTGCTTTCTGCATTGGGTACAAAGATGTGCCATTATTTTAAAACCAGCCTCACTCTGCTTCAAGTACACAGAACATTTGCACAGTATGTTTGTGTCTGAATAATTATATGCACACGTACCTGTATGCAAACACCTACATATAAACCTTGTATGTGGAGTGCTGAACTTCTATATCCTGTGCACCAACCATGAATTTTTCAGTCTCTACATTTTTCATATTTTTACAGTGTTGTTGTGTAAAACATCTCTTTATACACATGTATTTGATTTCCTCTGCATGTTTCCAGCTTTAACACAGGGGATGAAGATGTGTGAACAGCTTGGCAACCTTATTGAGTGCTTTGAAGTTGACTACCCCCCGTTTTTGTTTTTTTTTCCACAGTCTCTCTTGGTGAACCCTCATATTACCTGCACTGAATAAAGATAAACTATTTGATGCATACATGCCTTCTTCAAAATTCATAGACACCAGACAAATTAAGCATACAATGCAATCAGCGCGCTTTCTGTATGGTTTGGTGGTTAGTTCAGAAGCAGGCTTATTAAGATGCTCTTGTATAAATGTGCCAGACAAAAAGGAATCAACTGAGCTTTTTGCTTTTCACCTATCATACAAGTTTGAGTTCAGTGAGCCTGAAGGCTGGAAGCAGTCCAGAAAACAGTGAAGCATTATCAGGACACAGTTTCTGCTTCTTTGGCACCGAGTGCCTTGAAGTGCTCGGGCAGCTGGGAAGACTAGGGGGGAGGGTGGTGAGGGAAGAGTAAGAGACAAGGAGAGGGAGAGAGAAAGGAGGGGTTAGCCCTATAGGACCATTTGTGATGAGGCTCATTTGCACAACGGCACTTAATTGGCTACAACAATTAATTAATGTGTTGGAAAGTTGGCACAAAAAGTTCATTTAAGAGGGTTTTAATAAGCAATTAGGGAGAAGTAACCAGTGAGGTAGAAGCAAATGCAAAAAAAAAAACAAAAAAGATGTACAAAACTCTAAAAGTATAAACTCTAGCTAGATCTTTTTGAGAATAATGTGCCATATCTGGAAACCAGGATGTGGTTTGCTATTATGGGTAGTTATGGCGCATCCCATTGTGAGCACTGATGACACTAAAATACATTATTTTTACCCCATACTTTTACAACCCCACATGTTCATGGCACCCACTTTCCAAAAACAGCATTGTCTCCTCTCCCCTTCATTCTCCCTCCCACTGTCTGCCTCCCTCTCTCTCATTCTCACTCTGTGTATGAAATATCGCATGACTAATGAGTGGAGCAGGTTGAAATCCTGGGGAAGATGTCCTTGGAAGACGAATGCATTTTCAGCAGAATAATTAACTTAATTAACAAATTCACATGCATATTCATCAGCCTATTAATGTCTCCTCTGTGCGGCTTGATGAGCAGTGGGGTAATAACCATCTCATTTGCATAGCCTGTTCACACGACTCTCCGTTTAAAGACAAAATAAGGGAAGGAAGAGCGCAGGAGGAAGAAGGAAGAGATAAACTGGAAAAGAAGACAACACTTAGAAAAAAAGGGAGAGGCTCAGCAGGGTAACACGCAGAGGTGAGGCAGTGATGTGGGCTGATTGGAAATAGGCAAACATTTTTATTTTGACTGATAGGTGACATGAGGCGCGATGGCAAAAATGAGCCCCCAATAAAGGAACTTGTTCTCTGTTTTCTTTTTCTCATCCCTCCAGTCAATCTTGCATCTTCCCTCTCCCGCTGTTTCACAATTTCACAGTTTCCTAGCATTCATGCCATAATATTATATGTCCTCAAAAGCTGCAGCAAGTCCTCTTTTGCTTTTTAATGACCCTCTTAGCCTCACACTGAAGCCACAGTACAGTAATACCAGGGTTCAGATGTTTGCCTTGGTAAAATGTTCGTCCATCATTCAGTGGAAACACATGATCATATCAGCATGCCCTCTCCGTGCCTCTCTCCCTCTCTGTCTGCCTCATTCTCTCCTTGCTACAGTCTCTCTGGGGGAATCTTCTTGGCATTGCTCCACTCCTTTCTTCTCCACTGCCAGGCTGCTGCTGCCGTCTCTACTCTGCTACCACTGTCTGCACACAACCTGGTGCTCCTAGCAACGCCACCTCTCTCGCATACACTCCACATGGCAATCCGAATGGCATGTGTGTTTGCACCAAGTGTGCACGCACACACACACACACACACACACACACACACCTCGTATTTGACGAAGGTTTA
>VOQJ01024028.1:18336-29975 GCA_015052665.1 Apistogramma diplotaenia | reverse complement strand
CATAATGCGTTGGGAAATGTGGATTTAAATCTCCAAGCATTAAGCAGGTTTATGGTCGCCACATTAATGCAGGTTAAATTATTAAAGCTTAAAGTTCCCTTTAAGCGTTCGTGGCCTTAAAGATCCTGCAGGTTTTGTTATTGTCTGTGGATCCTGGGAGGATGATGCACATCCAGCATATCTGCCTCCTCTCAGCGGCTCATGAGGGCGGAAGCAGGTGGCAGTTGTGAGCACAAGGAAATCAGGCTGCAGATCTTTGGATGCACGAAACCGAGCAGCAAATCAGCATATTGTTCACTATCACTGCGTTGGCTCCCGTGCTCTAAAGATAGACAATCACAGAGAGCTGAAAAAGTGTGTGTGTGTGTGCGCGCATGCATGTCTTTACATGCACATACCAGTCTACGGGTGCACCTCTGCCCTCCTGTAATGTTGTGTGGTGGATTTTGAGGATTAACGCAGTCTCCTCAGACCACTTTAACCACTTCCTCCTTTATCTGCGACAGCTCCTCTGTGAGTTTGAGATAACAGCCCGACGCTGCTGCTTTGAAGCCTTTTCCCTCCTGACAGCGCTCAGCAGCGGGGAAACCCACATGTGGTGCCCCGAGTCTTCCGTCTTCAAACTTATCTGCAGCCTTGTGATGTGGGACCATCATACCGAGATCAAATCATTAATTAACATCCTTTTGTTCACAGCGCACGGTCGGAGAATTTGCACTCCGTGATTTGTTAAAGAGAGACGCATCAATAGTGTTGATAAGACTTCAGCAATTATACGCCGGTGACACAAATATTCACAGCAATTTGAGGGCAAAAATGTGGCGTGCGTATCCTTTACTTTCCTGGGATCTCATCACTGAAAGTTCATGGGGACATTACACATGCCAGAGCACGTCTGGGCCTGCGGGGTGTTACTGTGAGCGCTATCAAGTTCCCAAATGCCACCTGCAGGAAAACACTCAAAGAAATACTCGCTATAAGTCCCTGAAAATGTGAAGTAATCTGTCCTGTAATTAAAGGATGAGTAAACATCAAAGCCACAGTGTCATGTTAAAAAAACAGGACGACGTAATAATCACGCCTGGTTATACTGCAACTATGTTTCCAACATGAAACTGAATTTTCTTTTTAAAAAAAATGCTCTTTTTGAAAACAAAATAATTTGTTTAACAATAATTATCCAGCATCATATGACACAAACATGCACCAGTTTTCCTCAGGAGCAGCGTGACGGTGTCTGGGAAAGCCGTGCAGATGCCTGCAGCTGCACTACAATCTGCTAATGTTCAGTATGGATGCCAATCAATATTTATGACACAGTTAACAGCAAAAAGGTTTGGCAGGTCTTCAGTGGATGCTCAACAAAACTGTATTTGATCAGCATATGAATATTTTTCTGAATTAATATACGTTTGCTTCCTCTTATTTATTTCATGATTTACAGTTTATGTTCTAATATGATCCATCTAAAGTATCAACACTAACATTTTGTTCTGTTTTTGCTTGTTACTAACTTTGTTAATAATCTCAAACTCGCTTTAGACATCATTTCCATCCCATTAAGCAGCACTCTCTTTGCTGAACCGCTGCACGTAGAGCTGCAGGGAGTCGCAGTGAGGACGCCAGGCTTCATAAACTCATGCCAGTCAAATCCTACGTGCAGCAGTTTGTTGCACAGCGAGAAAGACAGAAGCTGTGTGATGCAAAATAAACACTTCAAACCGGAGAGAGACAGGCGGGCCGAGGGCAGCTGGGAGGCTGGGTGGGACAGCTGTGCTCTTCCGGAATGTTCTGTTATTTCCAGATCAGGAGTTCTCTTTTGACCTAAACCAAACTCTGTGCTTTCATTGAGAGCTGCCCGCAGGCACTTCTACCTCCACAGCAGCCCTTTGTGCGCGCCTGCAGTCCCCTGACTCCTTTATAGTCTTGCAATATTGGTTTAGGAACAAAAGAGGCTAGTTAATTCAATAAAGCACCTTTCCCAATAAACGGGCTGGGTGCTCTTGCTGTGTGTGGCAGGCGGCACCGCATGTAGCTGTTTTCATTGTGTCACCACTGCTAAAGATAAATGAGAAGCTCCCACATGGAAAGAGAAGGAGGCTGCATATGAATATGGAAAATGTTGCACTCAGATGCAGGAGCAGAGAGGACGTCACCGAGCGTCTGACAGATACTCCGGAATTATTCCTCAGCTGGAATACGGTTAAATAAAGACACGTGACAGTTAAAATGTTTGAAATGTTCATGCTTTAATTAATGCACAGGAGGAACTATAAACCGGGGCACATCCAGGCAAAATAATGATATCTAGATGCAATACAAAAATATTAAAAAAATAGGAGGTGCTGACAAATAAAACAACGAGTCTGAGATACCTGAACCCCAGGTGTGACAGCTTGACTGGTATTGTTTTACCGTCTGTGTCTCTGTGTGTGTGTGTGTGTGTGTGTGTGTGTGTGTGTGTGTGTGTGTGTGTGTGTGTGTGTGTGTGTGTGTGTGTGTGTGTGTGTGTGTGTGTGGGTGTGGGTGTGTGTGGGAGTGTGTGTGTGTGTGTGTGTGTGTGTGTGTGTGTGTGTGTGTGTGTGTGTGTGTGTGTGTGTGTGTGTGTGTGTGTGTGTGTGTGTGTGTGTGTGTCACAGAGACACCAAGTGAGAGCTGGTTTCGAATCTGTGGACAGGTTTCGTCGACACATGATGCAGGTACAAGCTGTGCAGGTGTGTCGGCCAGCTGATCTCAGAACAATGAAAGCAGCTCTTTGCTTCTTTTGGCTGCATTAATGTTCCCCAGAGAGCAACAACGAATGAAACGATGCTGAAATGATATTAAGAATAGAGCAGAACAACGATCTTCATCTTAACAGAATTTATCACCTTGTTTATGCACATGCATCCATGTTTATTCAGCACGTAGGAGCCATGTGTGTTTGCATAGTTGCTGTGTATGACTTGGTGTCACTGAGGTCATCAGCGCTGCGACAGTCCTGGGACGCTGGTGACAGGCTTTTGAAAGCTGCTCCTCTGTGTCTCTCTGAACTGTCAGCAGCATTTAGTTTGTGGAGCTGTTGATCTGCTCTGTTCACTCTTCATCATAACGCAAATATACACATGCTGCCATTTAACTGCACAGTCTGGCCTGCACCGTCACTTCGATGGTTTCACGCGCGTAAACTTCATATTGAAGCTAATTTTACAGAGTGTAAGGATGATGAGGGTTTTGTAATTAATGCAACATAAATGTGCTGCACAGACCTGTAGACCGGTTGGTGCTTGCCTAGGAACCACCGGTTGCTAAGGAAAAATGAGCACCGCCCGACTGGTTGTGGAGGTTTGCTTGCTGTTGCTAGGTGAAACTGATGGCAGAGGTGCAACAGAACCTCTGAGACTGCTTTGGTTGCTACAGACTGACACCGTCGCCTCGAGTTGGCATGGATGCTAACCTGCTCACCAACTACTCAAAAAGCGATGGTGAAACTGAAGAGTGAAGACTTTTATTTTGAAGGCGAGTTTTCTGTGATTGGGATTTTTGTCACACTTCATCAGGTTTTGCTCCCACTCGGATAGCAGCTCGTGAGCGTTTGCACACGTCAGCATGTTTCATGCAAACTGTAAAAATCAGCAGCACCTTATTTATGACAACCAGCAACCTCCAGCAGTTAAATGGGTGAAAATGCATTTTTCTGTACTGGTGGTTGTCTGCTCTTTGTGAGTCCATCTACTGGACCTCTGCTACACATCACACTTCCATCCCAGATCCTCGTTTTCATGCAGTGTCTGACTTTTGTCACATCTTCACCTCCGGCTTTCCAAGGACGGACAGCACAGAATAAATGACTGCAGACGGATCTTCTTCTTGGGCCTGATATTTGAGAAGCATCCTCGGTGCAAACATACTCATGGTTGTTCTAAATTAAACTAATCATGCTGCCTAGCTAGAATGTGGGTGTTTAAAGTGCACCACAGGACGAGTCGGGCCACTCAAAGTGAAATTAGTCTTTCATTGATTAATGGTTTAGAAAAGGAAGCATTTTAGTACAAAACAGGAAACTCTTAACTGCACACGCTGAACACTTGTTTGTGTGTGTGTGTGTGTGTGCACACATCACAGGTATCTCTCGTCAATCCTCCACTCGCTCCGAGGTAGCACATGTCATCTATAGGAGCCGCTTTGATGGATCCTGACACTTGCAGCGCTTTATAGATTAAGACCACAGTTTCCCAGTGAGAGCTTCTTACTGGCACGGGCAGCGAAAACATGAAAAAAAGAGCTGCCGGCTGTCAGAGGCTGTAAATGGTGATTTTGTTTCACTTCCCCGTGTTTTTTTCTCTTGCAGAATCAAAGACTTATTGAACCCCGTCCAAAACCAGCATGTTTGGCCCTGTCATGAGAAAAGACAGCCATGTTATTTATTTCTTAGCTAGAGGTTGTACTTAGGGAGGTGTTGATAGCGCTTCACATGCCACATTGTGGGTTTTCTGCAGCGACTGGCTCCACCGTTGTGCACTGCGATCGGCCTCTGTTGCGGGCAGGGTTAATTAATGCAGCTGGAATGTAACGAGTGTTGCTCGTCAGCCAAGTGCGTGCCCGCTGGCATTTTATCAGCTTGTCACATTAATGAAATACGGTGCATGTCGAGATTGCTCAATTTCCATTTCAACTTTTAAACTTTGCCCGGCTCCAGCTAATGATGTAAGAGTTAAATCGAGCATTAAAGTCATCGAGAGGCTGCAACAACCCCCCCACCCCCCACCCCCCAAACGCACTCCGATACAGTGTTGGAGCTTCTTGAATGCATGCACATATAAGGTTAAGAACAGCTGTTACTTGCGAGGCTAGGATTAACACTACATTTGTCTCAGAAAATCCTGCATCCTGTTGGGAATAAAGTGCTCCGCTCTCACTGTAAATACTAATTTGCTATCATGCTTTGGAAACCGTGATGAAGTCTTACTCGATGAAGTCAAATGTTCCACTCAGCATCATGTGACATGGAGAATAAAGTGATGCGGGTTAGCTTTGTGGTCATGTTACACAGTAGGGTTATGTTAGGTGAAGCTGTGTGTGTCTTATAGACACGCGTCTCATCTTGACCCAGGGAAGCAGTAACGATCCATCCGTTTCTGAACCACTGCGGCGACTAAAGGCAGGAACCAAACTCGTCCCCCAGCAGTCATGTGCCAATCAGAGGTATCCTTCAATCTCATCAGCTTCACTTCACCCAGGCGGGAGTTGGGGAAAGTTCATCCACGTCTGCTTGCTTCTCCAGCACATGATAATCAGGATTTATTGTGCCCACTCTGAGAATCAAAGAGTGTTTGAGTGGGTGTAAAAACACTGACCAGTTCAGCTGTGTGCTTGCAGGATCTGGTTTGTGCCACGTTCCTGTTCGTGTGCACCAAAAACGTTACGCAGTTAGGTTTGGCATTTCCTAATCAGTCTGTCATGTTATCCCTCATAACTTTGGTTAAACTTGGGCACCATTACAAAAATAATAAGAATAAATACCATACTAATTATTAAAAGTTGGCATCAAGCACCTGCTTACAATCGAATGGAGTTGATATCGGAGCAAATTCTAGGAATGCAGAATCCTTCCTGAGATGCTGTAGTTTGTTTCCTGTTATTGAAACACGTGTAAATTCGCTGTCCTAAGAAGATCAACACTCCCTGAAACAAAGCTGAGCTACATTAAGAACGTTAAGTGATCTAATCCTCGAAGAGAAAGTACGAAGCAGGATTTAATCCTTTTCTCTGGCTGTGTGCAAAAATAAAACCACGACTCTTCAAAGTCAGAACTTTTATAATTAGAACTGTGCTTGTGTAGCTTTTTCCTTCGGAGAATTACAAAGTACAGCAGAGCATAATCGGTTATTCCTTCTCTGACCTGTGATGCTTGATCCCAGCTAAAGCCTGTGGTTATCTGCTCGTCTTCGCTCTCTCGGCTCTGAACATTAACAAGTCCCGTCATGCCACCGGACCAATTACTACTGAATAAAAAGGCCCATCGCTGATCGCTTCTGTGTAGCTACTTGCTCTTTGCCTTTTCCTCTGAGCTCTGCTGCTGTCGGGAACACTTTGCAGAGATCAACTCATTTTACAGAGGAAACAAATATGGAGAATTCCTCAAAGCAGAACGATAACAACAGATTCCCTCCAACATGTCTCATCACATGCTTTGATCTGCTCTCGTTGCCATGGAGAAACAGTAGAATATTTCTCTAAATGCAGAAAGAATAAAGGACGCACAGTAAAAAGTCTATGATGACACTGAAGCCAACACAACACAGCAGGCATATTCCCAGTTAGACTGCATTGAGATTTATTAATACCTTAGCAAAAATGCACATAAGACACCCACAGAAACAGGATGTTAAAACTGCCCGGAAACAGACAAACAGCACGAAACAGGCGTCATCGCCCTCGATGGCTTCGGCCACACAACCTTTAACTGGACGGATTCTTGTGAAGATGCATGGATTTTATTTGGTTGCTTTTAATGCCTGTCCCAACACTGACGCAGTCCTTCTTAATTTAGTTCAGTTATTGGATCGGTTTTGTGTGGCTTGTCCGCATTAAGCACTCTGGTCAAAGATGGGCTGAGCCACTACAGCGTCCCATTTGTGAAGCCCGAGCCGAGCATCATCAGCATCACCATCTCAGGGTCCTGAGGCCAGACTCAGGAACCCTGCATGCTCATATCAGGACTGCCTGTGCTCATGCACAGCCTGCTTCAGGGCGGGTCTTCATCCTCCTGGACACTCACTGGGAACCATCATTTACAGAATAAAAATGTCATATTTAGTAAGACTTTAAACTGGCGATGAACCCGTCAGGAACGTGTTTGCTGAGGTCAGGGCCGTTTTCCCACTCACTTCTATACCAGCAGACTTCTTCTGAAACAACAGTCGGCCCCCTGCTGGCTGCCAGAGCGGAGACGTGCTGAAGGAACCTCTTCATTGGCTTCACCATTCGAACTCTGAACTGACCTCCATCTTTTTTATTCCCTGCATATTCAAATTTAAACATCTGCCGATTTTTAGTAAAACTTTACTCCTTTATCCTTTAAAGACGATTTTCTTACTTTGCCAAAGTCACGTCAATCAGAGCCAGTGCCACAAGTGCACTTGCAGCTCCCATGATGCCTCTGGCTTTTCTTTGGCTCTCGTCCACAGCAGAGAGTCAATGGCTGGATGGAGGCAGCGAGGCTGAAGGCTGAGGCCACAATGGGGCTCTGACAGGCTCCTTTTCTGATGGCCTCATGTGCCTTGTCAGTTGTGATAAGTTGCTTGAATAAAGAAAAACAGAGGCACAGCTGAGCATGCTAATAGAGTAATTGTGGCAGGATTTCAGGCGGGGGCCGGAAGCCCGCCAGCTTTTTCAGAATAGTCTGCCCCCCCTCCAAGCTCACGCCATACCCACTTCTTCACCCCTTCTCGCCATCCAAGCTTCCCCTACCGGCTTTGCCAAGGACTCGCAGAGTTATTTTAACCAATTGATTTCCCGACAGAACAGACCAACAGAACCCCCCCCCCAGTTCCTCTCTGCTTCATAGCTACACACCAATACGAAGAAAGAGCAAAACAGACTTCTGTATTAACAAGTCCAAAAGTGAAGACAAAACATGTCTGTGAACAGAGCGCAGCTTTCACACATTAAGAAATCTGTCCTCGGTCCGGAGGCATTTGATAGTTTCATTTCGGCATGGATCCCAGAGGGGCCCGGGTGCAGCTGCTTCCATTCGACTCGTCTATTTTAGAGCAAGAAAGGCAGGCAGGCCTGTCATGGCAGCCATATGAAGTCTGCTGCTTAAAGAACCAGCACGGATCTTCACAACAATCACGACGACGTTTCACTTAAAAACACCACCATTACTTTCACAGTTTCTCCATCTCACGCCGTGCTTCCTGCATGAAAACCTTCGCTTTTTAATACATTTGCATATTTACAGTAAGTGTGACAGGCACTGCTCTCTTTACACAACTTCTACTTGTATATTCAGTAACTATGCAAAGTACAGTATGTAAACATCACCGACGGACATATTAAACTGTTTCAACAGAATGATGACCTTGAACTAGCAGCCATATTTTCATGTGATCCAAAACTGCTGAACAAAAATGCTCTTATAGTGTTTTAATGGGTGAGGACCCCGCCGGGCCGGGCCGACCCCCGCCGGGCCGACCCCGCCGGGCCACCAGTGTCGTTCGGTCTTCAGCTCAGCTCAAAGCGTCAGGCAGCTCGTAGCCATGGCAGAGCTACCAGGACGGTAAATGGGGCTTTGGGGCTCCCTGTAAATACCAAATATGCTTCGAGATCAATTTTAGTGCCTAATATTTATGTTTATAATTGGCTCACATGGTACAACATGTCAACAGATCTGTTTGTTTGCTTAGAAAAATGATTAAATACACAAAGGACGTATAAAAAGCAAACGATAAGAGGTGTTAAAAGGGGACTGCGTCTCATGTTTGCCTCAAGGAGATTCCTAGCTGTCAAAATATGGAGTTGAATAAATACAGTACACAACATAAATATGATTTACTGTCAGCCAGCAAAGGCTTGGGGATTATGTTGATGTTTTCACTTCATGCATTCCCGTGCTCTCTGCAGGAAGAGAAGCTGCCATTTCTTTACATAAGCAAACAAACATTTCTGATATGTAGATTGGGGAAGGGGGGGGGTGGTGTCACGTGTGCAACCTCGGTCCCAAATTGTTGACACAATCTGCACTCTGTGCCACCTAATTCCCGGATGCCGGCTCATCCTGTCCTCCAAATCTCCCCAAATCCCACGGACAGTGGTCCCGGGGAGGCCCTGTTTACCCTGGGCCCGCCGGCCGCCTCAGACCCTCTCCCCGTTTTGTCCCGCATGAAACAGTCACGCACTCATCAGTTAATGCTGAACATCTGGAGGGATTAGCAATGTCAGACCAATCAGAGCTGAGCTGACAGATCCCAATGAAATGCCATTCTGCAGCTGCGCTCGGCATTCAAGTGCTTTTGGATTTCAGCCCCCCCCCCTCCTTTCTCTTTCCATTGCAATCAGTTTGTTTGCCTTTTATCACAATGGAAAACAAAATCACTCTCCCTCACCAGGAAAACAGAGTGAAGGATCTTTATTGTTGGCTGAACGCAGAGAGATCGGTGACCCTGAAACAAACGGGTGCAAGAATTACTTTGATGATATGAAACAGATATAGATTTTCTTCAGTTTCTTGTTGCCTGTTTATGTTTCAACACCCAGTTTACAAGACGGGAGGACAAGCGAGGAAGAAGAGGCAGAAACGGAGGGAAGGGTTAAGTGAAGCGGGGTCACGGCACCACCTGCTCCAAATGTTTGCAGCTATAAATCATCTGTGCTCCGGCTGCACCACGTTTGCTGCTACAAAGATGGATGAAGCTAAAGCCAAACAGGCAAAGCAACTTAAATTTTTTATGGAGAGTTTTTGTGTTTGAATGTTGTTCGTGGAGGCAGACGCAGCTGCGTGGCTCAGGTCGGTTATGGCAAGCTAAGTAGATGGTTTACATCAACTTTTATTACGGCTACTAGCGCTCAGCTAGTATGACTTTGGTAAACATGACAGCTGGAAACGTTTCTAGTAAAGCTTTGTGGGGGTGCAGTGTAGGGTCACATTGGCAACATAAAAAGATTAAAAATATTATGTCAAATTTGACCTCTGACCTCTCCTTCAAGGTCAACAGATTGATCTGAAGGTCAAAGTGATTATAACGTCATATAGAGCATTTTGGAGCCTATAGCAGCTGTCGTATTGCACAGTGTTTTAGTTTAAGTTCTCTAAAGTTTGCCAAGTTTATTAGCAGCAACCAGCGTAGTGACGTAACGATTTGTACTGGCACAAAATGTTTCAAACACACGCGTTTCTTAAATTCAGCTTCACAGGTTCGGTTAGAGGTGTTAACAGCGCCAAGTCTGCTCACTGCGTCTGTGGCAGGGAAAATCATTTCCAAAAGCACCTTGCACAAGTGCTGAAGTTAAGGCAAATGCTCCGGCGGATAAACAATTAGATTTTTCCAGATGAGACCATCTAACCCCACTGGTGATGAAATTGCATGAGATCAAGTTGCTGGAATGCACCAGCAGTCCTGCTTCTGCTGGGACTAATCGGAGGGGTTTGTCGAGCCTCGCATGGACACACGGGGCTCGCATCTGATCCCGAACAGCTGCTCGGCAGACAGGCCTGCAACTGGGAACGTCTAATCCAACAGCTCGCACCGGGCCAGGCAGCCACTTCTGAAAAACATCGCTCTGACCCCCCAAAGGTCCTGACCCCGCAGTGAAGGCACTTTGGCGTATTTTGTTAGGGAGAGCACCTGTCTTCTCACGGAGTGATTCAGGAGTCAGTTATTCTCAGGCAGCACATTAATGCCGAGTTCACCGACAACTATTAAAGGGAAACAAAAATGATTTTAACACATTAAACATATTTTTAGCAGTTTCAGTTTTTCTTGTGCGGTATAATTGAAATGTATTAGGTCAGAAGGCACCACAGCTACAGCTGATCTGCTGCATGGAGCAAAGAATAAAATGAGGTAATGTTGTTAACAAAATCCACTCACGAAGGAGCGACTGCATGAACTGATCTGCATGTCACTGCTCTTTAACATGGCTCACTGCTTTATTTTCTGCTCCACAATCTTCTCTTAAATACGACATTTCAGACCTTATTTTAACCCTGAACCTTCCTCCTCCCTTAACCTTGCAACCGTTTCGTTTGTGCCTGTAATTAAGAGAAGCCTGCAGAGATGCTTTTGAAGCTTGTATCTGTGCTGCTGATGTGCTCCATCGGCGTGCCGGGACAGCCAGCCGCCTGCATGTGCTTATTTAGCTCGAGAGAATTTGTTAAACAAAAACTGCAGTTGCACAGTTATGACTGCGCTGTGATTCGCGGTACTTTCGAGGTTGTGAAATCGTATTGTAAGTGATAATATTATCGGGCGAGTGTGATTTCCTGTTGTCGTCATCTGGCATCCATTTCACATGAAGATAATTAGAGAAATTAGCCGGCGTGCGGAATGCCTTCCCTTTGACAGAGTGAGAGGAGAAGCCTTCCAGGAGTTCCCGGAGATCCTGATTCATGGTTCCTGACTCGGACTGTCGACATGCAGCGAAACGCACGCTTTACAACCACTATCTCCCCCTCTTTCTGTTTTCCTCCTCTGGATCACACACCACGCATGCACACACACACACACACACACACACACGAGAGCCTCCGACCTGAAGCAGATGTTTCACATTAAAAGCAGCAAGTATGAAAGCTTCCAGCCTCTGAAGCTACTTAGCTTTACTTCTCCTTTCTTCATAGTTTCTGTGCTGAACTCGAGTGAGCTCCCCGGTTTTATATTCACGGGGGCGTCAGCTCTGCCCTCCTCGTTTAAGGCCCTTCCACCTGTCACTCACATCTCTGGAACAGCAGGAAGCCCCAGACTGACGTCCGAGTCGGAGCGGAGAGAAAGCATGTCAGAGTTTACTCTCACCACGATTTGTTTCTCCTTCTGTCACTCTTCCCTCACCTTTGACTCGTTACAGTCTCCCTCGCTGTGAGATCACCATCATCACCTTGATAGCAACACCCCCACCCCCCCACCCCCCCTTCAAACAGATAGATCCATCACTGTGAC
>VOQJ01024028.1:0-17629 GCA_015052665.1 Apistogramma diplotaenia | reverse complement strand
AGCACCAACCTTCTACTCCCACATCCCGATAACGAGAGGTTCGGGAAGCACGACTCTCCGAGGTAAAGGGGGGGGGGTGTCATCAGAGCTTTGTTTTTTTTTAGCCTTTTGCTTCAAATTGATCAGGTACATCATGGTTAAACTCCGCCCACCAGAGGTCAAGGTTCACTAAAACGCTGAATGTCTCCAGTGTTATATGGTTCCATCAGTGATGCACTGCAGCAGCAGTCAGCTGCATATCTAAGATCTGCAAACATCAGCTATCAAAGAGGGTTTGTCACACACCACCAAATAAGGACCCAGCAGCTGCCTGTGACACCAGTTTATTATTTATGCTCACGTTAGCATTATTTCCATAACAGAACCCATTCGTGGGGGCAAAAAGCTCTTTAATGGAACGTAACCTTTGCATTTTTGTGTATGCTGAGATATTTTATGTTGACAATTAAAAAAGAAGAGGGGGGTGATGAGTTTAATGTTTAAGATGTTACCACCTGGTTCAAATAGCTTGCAGGGAGCTAAAGGAAGCAGAGTGTTTGTGGTTTCTCTGAGCATCACCAAGCATCACCTCGGGATTCAGACCTGACGTTAACGTTTCAAAGCTGGAAGTTTGTTACTGAAAAAAAGTGCTTTATTACTAGAAACTGATTTCTTCTCATATTAATCTTCTATTGCTGCAGATATTGTCAGTCACAAGGATTAAAAATGTTACCTGCAGAGACACAAAAGGTAAAGTTTGCACTTCCAGCTGGTGATCTGAGGTAACTGTGGGCTAATGGGAGTCACTATATGGTTATGCCAGAAACAGAAGACGAGCGTTTTATGAGGCTTTCACCCGCTGAATGAGACGGCGATGCCGCTTCTGCTCCGAAGACACATTTCCCTGGAAATACAGGGCCCATAAAGGCAGTCAGCCCTCAGTGCATGTGTGGCAAAGCATGAAAACGTGCCATAAAAGGAAACCGAAAAGAAAAAAGCAGAGAAAAATTGGTTGATGGCTGGTTATGTGTGCCATGTGTCACTAAGACAGAGGAGGAGGGGGAGGCTGCACCATATGCGCATATATATTACATGCATTAGAGTTTTACAGGTCTCGGTGGCAGCGCTTCACCTTCAGCTGACAGACAATTAAACAGCTGGCTCCTGTTACGGAAAATAATAGAAGTTTTTGGGGTTTTTTCTTACATCAATTTACGCTTTGATTCGTCTTTTTGTGATGTTTTATGAAGCGTGGCCCCTTAAACCTTCCACCAAAGCAAATTCTTTCAAGTACAACGTGTCTGCTGCCAGGAGAACCAGCCTTCCTTTCTTCATTGTGAAAAACTTAATTTTGTGGATACACTTGGTAACAGAGACACGCTCCGCAGATTTTTAATAACGCCGATGCCTCGCCCATATATGGAAGGGCCAGTCCCGTGTAATATCGCAGGTGTTCTCTTTCACCTAATCGGAGTACAAATGTGAAGCCACCCGTGATGCAGCGACCCTTCACATCGTGTCCTTCGAGAACCTGCTGCCTCACAGCTGTAACAGGACCAAAGCTCCTGCTCTTAAATAACTGCCTGTATGTATGTATCAATAAATGATGTGGTTACATTTTCTTTCTTCATCTTGTTTCTTCAGCAGGTGACCAGGACTCAGTGCAGAGAGTTGGAAGTGTCTAAATATCACAAACAGACAATTAGGAAACTCATCAACAAATGTGTGACACCTTCCTGACCCTGAAGCTCTCAACAATGGGAGTGTTTGGTGGGTCAGTGGGTCAGTGAGCTCTAAAGCAAAGGGAAGGTGCATGGAGGGATGTGAACGCGAAGCTTGAAAGTTCCCCATCGGCCGTGCTAGCTCGTGTAAGCCTCTCGCTTTCCAGTTCAAGGGTCAGAGTTCACGCAACAGGCTCGGGGGCCTCTGAAATGTGCCGGTCGGAGAGAAGTGAGGGGAACGTTCTGAACACGAGGTGCACGAGAAGGTCAGAAACGTTTCAGATGCTTTTTCTCAGCAGTTCATTTGGATGATTATGTGACAGAAACAGAATCCTGAAATCCACCACACCTCAGGATATTATCACCAAAACAGGAAATGCCACACACACACACACACACACACACACACACACACACACTGCACTTTTAAAAGTAGCTATTTTTCAAGAAAGAGTGAGAATATAAAAGAGAGAAACCACGGTCATCCTGATAGCAGCTATTTGCATGACTTAAGGCCAACGTCATATGGGTATGTGACCTCCTGTGGGGGGGTTAATAAGGCATCATGGTCATTACTGGGGCAGGAGCAGCAGTAGTCGCCCTGCTTGAAATCTACCTTTAAATTATGGAGCTGATGCATATCGTTTTTCAGGAACACGCTAAGCACCACCTAAAGACTGAATGTGGGCTTAAGATTTCAGCTGTGCTCACTTTGAGATAAGGACACGTTTCCCTGTGAACTCAGGAAACAAGTGTTAGTTAAGGTTGTGTTACAGTATGTAAGTGGGTTGTGATATTGACTCCTGTTTGGAGCTTCTGGTGCCGACAGTCAGGCTCCATGACCACCACTGGAGGTGAATCAATGCAGAGCGACATCGAGATGAGATTCTGCAGCTGATCTCACATCTCCACAGTCTGGGACCGAACTCTCCGAGATGACAACGCAGATCGAGGTTTATCAGAGACCACCTCCAGAATTTGGGAGTGGAGTGGAGTGGAGTGGAGTGGAGTGGAGTGGAGTGGATGGGATGGCCCGGCTGCAGCCCCGACCTCAACCCCATTCAACACCTGAGAGATCAGCTTGGACGTGCCGTTTGTGCCACAGAGACCAACACAACCACACTGGCTGCTGATGGAAGAATCCTAACTGAAGCAGCTCCTGCTGCCTCAGCACATAAAATAATGACAGCTCCAGCTGAACTTTGCATGCTTCTCTAATTCTCTGTGTTGGAGTTTGATCAGAAAAAAAAAAATCATATGGCCAAATAATGCACTGATTAACCAAACATGCAGGTCTTTGGACTGTGGAAGAGGAAACCATGCAGGCACAGGGAGAACATGCAAACAGCACCGAGCAGAACCTTTCTGCTGCAACACTGTAACCACTGCACTGCCATGCCACTCTTAAACGCCACGGTTAGGGCGCAGACTAAATCACTAAGTCACCTCCTGGAAAGTCCTCGAGCAGGTGAAATCACGGTTCTTTCTAATGTGATGAAGACACAGTGGGTCTAAATATGAAACGACTGCAGCTGTACAGTGGTGGAAACCATGCTTGGGTTTGCAGTCTGCACACAGTCTGTTAATCAGCTGTTTTTATCACCGCTCCTACAAATGCTAACTCACACTGGCACATGACAGCCGCTGTCTCCTCCTGGTATTAAACAGCCGCTGAAGGGTTCTTCTCCTCCGCGAGTACAAATTTGCATTTTAACGAGTCCTTTAATCTTTTACGAACTCTTAAAATCGTGTTTTCTTTTGAATCCTTTTAGAGTCTTACAAAGAATCTGGAATCAGTTAGTTTCATTCGTGTTAAAGGAGTTTGATCTTTGCACTTATCCAAGAATAATGACGTCATCACTCACGGACGCGATAAAGATAAAACAGTACGTACGTAAAGAGTTTTATAAATCAGAAACTTCATTTGTGTTTCTACATAAACAATCAAGATGCTGCTAAAAGTAAAACAAACTCAGACTGCAGATCTGGGGTCTGTTTACCAAAGACTACAAGTTTGGGGCTCTTCCTCCTTCCACAGCCTCCCTCCATCCCCTTTGTTCACAGCACCCTCGGCTCCTATCAACAAACCCCCTGAGCAAAGGGGAACGGGTCATATAAAGGAAACTGGGAGCCTTTTTATATCCGTTTACTGTTAGTGTTAGCAGCCATTTATGACTCCACTGGCTCCAGTGACGCGGGATGCAGGGCAGAGGCAGAGCAGCCGTCTCCTCCAGAGCTATTCAGCGTCTCGTAACCTTGAAGCCTTTTTCCTTTTTACTGCCATTAAACGACGTCTGGGAGCGAACCCCCCGTGTGGGCCCCGGCAGTAATGAGGCTCCTTCTCCACGACTTCAAATGATCCGGGGTGTCAGAGCGAGCTTTTTTTGGAATAACTTCTAACATGCTTCCTGGCTGCTTCATTTAGCTGATGCTGGAGCTTTGTGTTGGTAATTATGTCACTGGAGAATTTGTGAGGTTGCTTCATTCTGAGTGCAGGAAGTTAAAAAAGGCACATATGAATGTTTACAGCATGTTATTGAGGTGCTGATGCAGACAGTAGATCAATTTCAGCTCAGTGAAGCTGCACTTGCTGATTTCATCCACACCATCACAGCTTTTGGCTGTGAGATAAAGTCGGAGTCAGCTGGATGATTGTTCTGGGGATATAAAATATCGATCAATCGATAAAACAGGGTCCTTCAGACTGCAACCATAGACACTAAGATTCCTCCGTGGGGTGAAATGAATACATGTACAATAGCAGTCAGCATGGCCAAAAGATGGAAAATGAGTTTTCCAGCTCTCCTGTCCGTGCACTGTCACCGTGATGTCATTCACTATGGCAACTAAAACACAGGAGTGACTAAAAAGTATAAGTATAATCACCCGTTGCTGGTTTTAAATAGGATTTGTGATCACTGTCTCTGCTTTGGTCGATCCGGTGGAGGAAAAATCCCACATCATAAGACCAACTATGATGTTAAATATGGCTGTAACGTAGGTCTTTGGCCACATCGCCACATCTGTTCAACGATGCACCGCAGCGACTCGTTTCCCCGCGAGCCGTCACACCTGCCTCCGTCCCCGACGCTCGCCCGGCAGATCCGAGAGGAAGTTAAGTTGCGGCTCCAAGTAATTTATTTCTTGGCACGCAGGAATTAACGCGACGCTCGTGAATGTGCAGAGGGCGTGTTTGTGTTCACGTCAGCTGAAGCCTTCCTCGCATGACTGATGAACGTCAGTGCAGCGGGAGACGGAGCTGGATTACACTGGAACGTATGCGAGCGCTTCACTGTGTCTGAATATTAATGATGCGGCACTTTCACAAAGCCCCAGTTTCCTCTTCTTTGAATGAAGATTCAGCTTAACTGTGTTCACTGAGCGTCCATGTCAGACTAGTTCCATTAACAAGAGTTTTAAAAAACATCATCGAACTTTGCTGAAGCAGCAGATCTGTGCAGCAGCGAGTCGCCCTCCCTGGTTAAATGACACTAAAACACAAAGCTATTTTTACTTAACATGCATATGTAATGCATCCACATAAACAGTGTTTAACATTCAACATCAAGACAACCTGCTGAAGACAGCCTGAGCCTACATGGAGCTGCCCCTCCACGTCAGCATGAAGTAATGTTTAGACCCCGACGCTTCACCTCGTTTGGGTCTAGAAAGCGTTACACGATTACCTCTTGAGCCAAAGGAAAAGGCAGTTATTCATTAAATAGATGAGCAGCAGAGGATCAAATGTGTTCCTAACACAACAAAATGACAGCGACAACGTTCAGTTTAGAGACGAATCGCCCCGTAAGGACTGCGTACTTTAGAGAAGCTCTAAACTGAAAACCGTGTCTCAGAAAGTGAGCTTAAATTAAAGAATTAGACGGCTTGAGTGCACTGGAAATGCAAACGCTATAAAGCTACATTTCCATCTGGGTTTGTTCGGATCCTTGATCACTCCTGGACAAACTTTTCCATCATGAGTCTTTTTAATGGTCTCTAATTCAGCCTCTGTGGTGGCTGCTTCCTTGCACTCTGGCAGGCGTGAGTGTAAAATGCATTACTTTATGTAAACATGCCTCTGAGTAAAAATTATTCTGACCGTGACCAAATATATCCAAGTGTAATGAACGGTTTTCGCAATCGCAGAAATGCAGTTGCAGATGTTAAACTTTGACCTTTTGCAGCGTGGGTGCAGAGACCATCTGAGCGGCTGCAGCAGCTGCACAACGGCCTTAAAACTCCACTATCACCGGAGTAATGTGTAACTAGCGTGTGGCAATTTTGTATTAACAAAGAGGTCAGATACAAAGTTGTTCATTAAAAGCAGCAAATTGATTATTTCCTTCCTGTTGTTTGCTTGTCACACAGGCTTTCGGCTTTACTTCCGAACCTGAGCTAGCACAATGACCTTATCTTGCAAGGGAGCTGATTGTGTAACCATTGCCCTCCAGTTATCGCTGTACCATGGCCAAAGTTAATAGCTGCTTCCCTTTTTTTCCCCCGGAATCGACACTCGCTGCAGGCCGTGTGTCAGGCAGTATTTAAAGTCTGTGTATGAAATCAGATCCTGATTCAAAGGAGTAGGTGCACCTCTGAGAAAGCTATGGCACAGGTAACCCTCAAGTGCTTGTTTGGACATGATTGTAAACCGAGCATCCTACACGTTAATGCGCATTAGAAAAAAAGGAGGAAACTTGTGGGAATTCTGCAGTAAACACGATTAAGTGGTTCCCAAACTGCAGTAAAACTTCACTGTGCTACACAGTACATTTCCCATGAATGATTCCCAAGTATTAGTTGTTTAGGTTACCACACATTACTGTTCAGAACATCAGTGCAAACACACACTTGTGTTAATCATAGTGGGAGAAAACTCACACAGAACTGTTCACCTGTCTTGCTGCTCCAGTGATTTGTGTGTGTGTGCGTGTGTGTGTGTGTGTGTGGTGTGTGTGTGTGTGTGTGTGTGTGTGTGTGTGTGTCATTTAATCCTGTAAAAACAGGGTCCAAATATGTCCGAACAAGGCTAGAACAGGTAGGAGCCAACGTTGTGAGGAAAGGTTTGCTTCTTTGACTTTATATTGTGATACAGTAAAATATTATTTGTAGTCTAAAAGGAGGATTCACAATGAGCACAAGCCAAATTTTAGATGCAGTGAATCTGTACAAAAAGTGGAAAAACAAAGAAAAACAGGAAGAAGGTATCCAAGGTAGCTTTAACTATAGATATTAAAGTACCGCTGCACGACTGAGATGCACAGAAACAAGAGGAAGCACAAAGGGTGCACAGACTGTACCTGTGCAGGTGACGGCTTCGACTGAAAGCCTCATTTTTAGTCTCTGAAGGATGTTTTGACACCAAAGCAGCGTCTGTCTGTCTGTCTGGCAGACGCACAATTACAAACTGAACCCAAAGAGTCCAGATGTGCACGAGACCTTAAAGGGAAACTCGGCCACATTTCTGCCCTCAGCCTTTTGTGGACACAATGCAAAGACATTATGGTTACATCATGCATATGGTAAATTGTATGCATCACTGCAAATGTGCAAACTTAAACATATGACGAGTTTTTGACATCTAAAAAACTTTGCTCTCCACCCTGTAACTTGTACGATCACCTCACACTGACTAAGCGAGCTATGACTTTGTGAATATTCATATATATTTTATTTGGCTACGTTTTCCTAACAGCTAAGAAGTGAATCAGGACGTGTTGACGCTGCTCACATCCAAAGTGACTCATCTGACGAAAAGAAACCCTTTAAAGGCTCTGTGAAATTAAAAAAAACACTTCAGCACTCATTTCCAAGAGTTTTGGTGAGCACAAGCACTGCCAAGCAATGCTGAGTCGACCTCCTTGGCAACACGCACAGGAACTAAAGAGGAGCATGTGTGAAGCCGTTCGTCTCTGATCTTTCATTCATGAGAAATCCGAACTTCCAGTTGCATGAAGCGCTGTTTTCTGTGTGACTCAGGCAGAGAAAACGCTGAGTCGCTCATCTGGCCGTCACAGCTGGTGACGTTTGGACTTCGAGTGTTCCCCTGGTCCTCCAAAGGAGCTTCTCAAATGATTATTACTACTTCTTTTGTTTTCATAATCACAATCGGAAATCTTTCTGTTGCAGATGCTCGATTAAGATATAAATATACAAGATAAAAATGCGACCCTGTGCGTCGCTCTTCTTACAAGCACCGAGAGGCTCGCGAGCTCGCGCTGTCAGAGCTGTAAAAGCAGAAATGTTCACCATCTGCAGCTTACAGGATGCCAGCGATCGCGGCCACATTACTGATAGGAGATCTGTTTGCGTGCCAAATGTTGACTAATCCTGCGTGTAATGCATTCAGTACAACTGAGCACCTCATTAATATTTGTCACATGTGTCTCAAAGAAACTGTGTCAGCACATCTTGAGTGCAAATGCACGGCTTGTAAATCTCGTGCCTTTAGAGACTAATAATAACAAATTTATCTCTGGCGATGGCTTTTCATGGGCCCGTGTGATGTAAACCACACCAAACGCCGTCATTAATGCACTTTTTTTCATGGCATTTCCAAAGTGGGGAACTTGAAAGCGCCTCATTATTCAATATTTACACATGGCGCTTTGTGTTGCGCTCCACAGAAGCTTTCCATTTAAGTCAGAAACTCATCTGAAAGTTCGCCGAGGCCTCTCATCTTGTGGGAACCGCTGCAATAATGAATCTCGCACTATTGCTAACCGCTTTCGCAGTGATTGGTAGGTTTCTTTTGAAATTCTGGGAGGAATGAAACATTCTCAGTGATGAACACATTTCAGAGTCTGCACACCAAACCTACAAATAGATTTTCTGGCTTCAAAGGAAATTATGCAGAATTCAGACAATTCAACCTCCGGGGGCAAGAACAATCTGGAGTAAATCATCAGATTAAACCAAAAATATTCACCAATACTCGAGTATTGTGGTTTTAATGCATAATAATATTTAAATATTCCGAATTAATTCAAGAAAATCATGCAAAATACTGTCAAATACCTGCTAAACAGGTCAGCTCTCCTCTGTGCACATGCACAGGGTCAGGCTTGATCGGGTTCTCTACTGTACTGGTGCAGAACTCTCTTTGTGCATCCAAACACACGCAGAAAGGTCAAAGGTCACGGCCAAACCGCTCCAACACTGAATACTTGTTTTCCTGCCTTTCTGCCCGCTCCGTCTGCCATGATGAAATAAAAAAAATCCTGTAAACGTGCTCAAAATATTTTGCACGCTGAGCGCACATCCTGTGAAAAAGATTATTATGTCTGGTGCTAAATTTTCATTAGCACAATAGTAACGGGCGGCACAGCACCAATATAATAACACAGTAAGGGGGCGATATAAACCTGTCACGCCACCTAGAATGGATGGGCCCAGGCCAGAGGGGGCTAAAGCAGACCTAAATCTATTTGAGTGAGGACCCTGGAGAAGTGGAGGAAAGCTTGCAGGGGGTTGTAGTAGTGTATACCCTTAGACTTGGGGAAGGAGGGGAGGAAGGAGTGTTTATGCTGTCTGTTGAAGTTCCCAATGTGAGGGTGTCAGTGAGGCCCGAGGAAGGCTCCAGGCTCAACCTCGCTCCCTCGCACCCCCGAGCAGATCCTCTTCTGGCTCCAGCCGGGCTCTGGCTCTGATTAATAGCCACCGGAGGTGTCCAAAGATGGCTGATAAGGGACCCCTATCCTCCCTCCCTCCCTGCTCTGGAACAGAAGGGCTCGTAACAAGCTAGCTCCCTCTTTCCTCTCCTTGGGCGCTCAGGGAATCCAATTAACCAAGTCTTAAAACTCCGGAGCGGTGACAACCGGTCTGGGCCTCTGGCAGAGGGCCACAGCGTGACAGCGGCGTACACTTAGGGGACGCTGCATCCAAAGCCTCGGGTCAAAGGGCAGCATGTTTCTCTTGGGGACACAGAACTGCATTTCTAAGCTAATTAGTTAATCAATTTGTTTACCCATTGAGGAATCCTCATTAATGCAGCCAAAGTATAATCATTTCCCCAAACAATTCAACAACCACAACTACCGCCCCCCCTCGCAGAGATTTGCTCCCAGGCTCATCGAGAACAGAGACAAGAAGAAGGGGAACAGCTAAAAGGGGTGGTGGTGGTTGGGGGGGGGGGGGCAAGAACACAAGCTTATCCCAGCAGCCCGTTTCTCTATTTTTTAACTTGATGGCCAACCTTACAGGTGATCAAAGGCCTGGACCCTAGGAAGGGGCTTAGGGCGCAGCGGTGCAGTGAGGGGGATTGCTTCCCAGTGATTTGTAAGTAGGAAAAGACTTCTGACATGAAAGACGGCTCAAACAGCAGAGGAATAACAATAAAGCAGCTGTGAAATGCTTCTTGTTGCAGCTGAATTGATGCAGAGGGCGGCTCCCACAACTATTTTCCTCTTGCTTTTTTTGTGGGTGTCTGGCATTTCCTACCGAGCCATTTCTACAGTCACATGCACACAACAAAAGGCTACATCTGAAGGGGTGGGGCGCCTGGGGTCTTAGGGGTAAAAAGATGCTTTGTGCCGGGGATATTGTGAAATCAGACGAGTCCCATTTCTTTTCACTTGAGCCATGTTTGAATTTTGGCCGTATTCTTCGCCGTGACTTAAGGACACTTTTCCTTGAAAGATTAGCCCCCAAAACGTGCTTTTAATGCATCTGTTGATGGAAGTGAAAGAGATAATCGAACATGCTGCCCACGTGGGGAGGAAACATAAAGAATCGTCGTTTTTGCCACACGCCTTGCAGCATCACTAATTAACTTCTTTATGAATGGAAAAGTAAACAAGACAGCAAGCAACACCAGAAGGTAAACATAGCTTTACATTTACCATCATGAAAGCTGCCTCAGGCCTCTGTAGCAAATTCTGCTAATCAGCTGCACTGGTTGGCAACAGAAAGGCTGGAAAAGGAAAGAATCGAGGTGCTGCAACGGTCAAGACCTCAACCCGACTGAAGCTCTGTGGTGGGACCTTCAGAGAGCTGAGCATCCACCTTCAAAGGTGAAGAACCAGCCTGCAAGCTACAAGCATGTCTTCATGCAAAATACAGTCTAGTGAAAGTCCCTCCTGCCTTTTCGTCTTTGTATTCCTTTTACTTTTCCAAAAATTCCTCTACACCGCAGCAGTATTCCATGGAAATCAAGGATTTTACACTGTTTGCCTTTAGGAAAGAAAGGTTCGAATCAAATGGCTCCGATATTCGGCGGAACAGAGCTGGAAGGATTTTTCCTCCTGTATGACAGGCACTTAAAATTTCCTGTTAGTCCTGGAAAGCCTCACAACAGGCCGCAGCAGCACATGTGACATGTTAGTGTATTTCACGACAGAGATTTAGGCCGATGCCTGAGCCGGCGGCCACGTTCAAAAGCAATGCAGGACAGCGAGGAGGGGGAGGAAGAAAAAAAAAAGAAAGGAGCGAGGATAAACTTCCCGTGGGAGGAATGTGGCTGCTACCCATCACAGCCGGAATCTGTGGGGTCACATACCAGGAGAATGGTAAATATTTAACATTTAATTTCCTTGCTGTAAGGTAGACTGGACACAGAGCACAGCCAAAGGTCCATATTACAGAGGGCCTGGAGCACGTGGGGAAGCTCGGGGGGAAAATGGTATAAATTGGAGAGAGGTTGTTAAAATATTTAGGCAACATTCCCGGCTTCTCTCGACTAGAAGCCCACAGTGTCAATATTGATCTTATTTTTAATAATGCACGGTGAGAAGAGGCTCCCTGCTGTGTGAAGGGCATGTTTTTTTCTACGGCGTATGTAAGCAGAGAGAAGCTGTGGTCATTTTTAATGCCGAAGCTCCGACCGGCACACTTCGCAGGGATTTTATTGCTTCACCTTAAAATTAATCTTACTGTAGAGTGGATTTTAAAATTAACGGAGCAGAAAGAAAAACAAACTGGGCTCTTTTCCAGTCGGTCCTCATATTTGGATTCCAAGATGGCTGCCGTGCATATGTTCTCCCCAGCTTTACTGCCTCGCCTCGCTTTATGAAGAGCCTATTGTGCTCTAACCTAGTTTCCCAACAGATGATTCATCGTCTGTCAGGGCTGCATCTGAAGTGCACACAGCAGAGAGACGGTCAGATGACAGGCTGGTCCGCATCCTCGTTCAGACAAAAGGAAAACCAAGAAGCCCGGCCTGAAGGCAGAGAAGAGTGAGATCAGTTTTTTTTCCCTCATCTAGCAGGAATTCTTTTAATATCAGGTGCTGCAATGATATCAATATCAGCACAGGCAGGCTTCAAAGCTTGTGTTTAGGTTGTGCATACTCACTTTAACCCATTCCGCTGAGGAATGTGTGTGTTTAGTCTGCACCGGGGGAACGTTCTTGGACCAGGCCTTCTTGTATATTGTCAAAGATTTAACGTTTATATGGGGATTTGAATATGCACAGCGATGGAAGTGAGGAATCAGCGATTACTTACAGCTACAGTGTCGACTGCCAGAAGTGCAAAGTCAGGAAAGCCCCTTGCAGACACGGACGGCTCAGTGATGCGTTCCACTGAACCTCGTGGTGAAGTGTCTGCAGACGCAAAACACCGGTGATCGTAGCAACCTGCAACACTGCAACTCTTTGCAACCAATTTCACACTGCGACTGGCAGCAACCTGCAGCAGCCACTTGCCAACCGGATGCAGAATGCACACGTTGTCCTCGAGACTGGTGGTTCCCAGGAGGTCGTTTTAAGGCGAGTGCCAGTAACCTCCACACGCCTCCTCCACAGGAGATCCACACAGTTAGCTGGGGGGGGGGGTAACTTTTTCCACATTAAATTATTGTGGAAGTACAGGTGGTGATACATATTCCTAAGGTAAACGAGTCAGTCCCACATATTTGTGTGTATCACTCAAAATCTCGGGAATGTTTCCACCGTCCTGGAAAAGCAGGAAGGATGTTCTGCTTCAGTGAGCAAACTGAACAGTCATGGAAGTCAGAGGAAGGAGGAATGACTGTCTGGACTCTCTCACAGATATCCCTCCAGACTGTTTAGTTGACTCACTGGATGACGCAGGCTGCACCATAGTTTGGTTTTATTTCCAGGAAGTGGAGCACTGGGGTTGCCTTGGAATTACTAAGAGAACCATCATCATCATCGTGCTCCTGTCATGGAAATGGTGAAAACACACGCTGACTCCTCACAGCCGTCTGCATCGCGCACCAAAAACGTGAAACATCTGGAGCTCATTTTCAAATGAGGCTTATTTAGAAAATGTAGTCAGTTACTTTGGCCCAGTGACTTTCTATAAATATTTAGCTGTTATGAGAATTCGGGGGGGAAAAAAAGAGACTTTTTAATAGAGTGGGGATTCTGAATGCGCCAACATTGCAGGTGCTCGGGAGCAATTTACAAAGCATGGTAGCCAATAGACCACAGGAGGTCTCTGAATTTTGCTAAAAGCACTGAAACGTTCCAAGATAAAATCTTAATTGACAAGACTTTAATCATGAAAACAGAATTCCCTCCAGCTATTGGAAAACAGGAGAAGATGTACATTTCTTGCCTTCGGTTCTGAAGGGAACAATGGGACGGCGAGCTCTCCCTCCCCTCCTCCAATGCGAGTAACGTTTCTTGAATCATTTTGTTTCAGTTCCCCTCCTCTTAGCGCTTAACGACACACAGTCTGCTCTGCATCTCGTCCGTCCAGCTCGGCGTGCCAAACTGTGTCACGTGTGCGCGGGAGGCAAAATTAAAGAGCTGCAGGGCTGTTTTCATTTATTTCTTTAAGCCATGCATCCAGCAATACTTTTACCATTTTTTATTTTGCTTCCTTTATTTTCATTGCGTACTTACTGCCTTGTTTACGTTGCTTCTTTGATTCTACTTTATGAACTCAATCTTTCCCATCTTTTGATGTTCAGCACAGGCCGAGGCTCCCTCTCAGTCCACCCCTCTGCACTGCTGTGACTCAGATTATACTCTGACTCATATTTCAAATTATTTTATTTAGTTTCCCATCTAATTCTCTTTTGTTTCCCTGTTGAAACACTTTAGCCAACTTTGGTTATTAAACGTAACTCTGGCAGCTCAGGACGATTCTGCACACATTTCTGGTACCTCAATCTTCTTAGCTTATCGATTCTAAGATTTTAAATCGTCCAAATGTATAAAAAATAATGAGAAAATAAAACAAACGATGACTTGTGAAGTACTGTTAGCTTGCTGAAATTAGCTGTTAGCTAGAAGCAGCGTTGTACAGCGGCTAATTACAACCTCATAAAGCTGCTAGCATGACTGAAGGTCTTGGCTATGCAACTCCTCACTGCTGCGCAACAGTGAGGATGGAGAAGCCTCCTCACTGTTGCACAGACAGTTTTCATTGTTTCACTTCACTGCCTTCGCAGATGGGTCTAACCTGAAGGGCCTGACTGCTGACACTGCCCCCTGGTGACAACATGCAGAAGATCCCTCCGTTATTGCGCTGAAAAGGCTTTTTTGGGGTCGCGGTGGGCTGGGCAGGGAACACCTGGACCAGTCGCCGAACACAAACCATCCTGTGGTCTGTTGAAGCAACACAAAGTATTTGTTCGTTGTTTTTTTGCTCCTGAATGACTGAGAACACAACTTTTTTTAACAAAAGCCAAAACACTACAAGAGGAACTATTAAGTTTCAGCTGGATGCAACCTCAAACTCTCATTTAGGAAAAACTACTTGTGCTGAACTGGGACTGGTCACCCACACTTGTGCAACTGCACATCAGAGGCATCCTGTTTATGTGAGCGTGGTTGCTCAGGCTGCATCACGGTGCTGCAGCCCAACAGCTGGGAATGGCCTCTCAGGCTGACAAGACATGCCGTTCCTATGACAAATACCCGGAGAGCAACAGTAACATGTGTCTCCCACTCTTGTGAGTAAAACCCCCCACCATCCCATCCTAGACACCCCACCCCACCCTACCCCCAACACACACACACAGATACACAGTGTACTTAATGAATAGCACACTTGGGGCTGCAGGGGTTTTTGCCGGAACAGTGAGGGAGGAAAAAAAAACAGCCCCCGGTGACCTCTGAGGGCCATCTGAGATAATAAATCCATGACCCTGAGTTCCGGAGTGCTTTGGGCAAGGTTGGGGTGGCAAATTTCCCACTTCCACAATATCATATGTTAGCGGTAATTCCTTTTAGCCAATGTGTAATGGCACAGGAATGTCTTCTCCCCAGCCTCATCCAGGCCTGGTGGAATCTGTTGAAAATGTGTGACAGCTGTGAAAGTTGGCCAGCTCCAGCCTGTGAACGTATACGGCTTGGATGGGATTCAGCACCAGGGGGTGCAGGGTGAGGTGCGCTGAGGGAAGGAGGTGAGTGAGGGTGGAGGGGGGGCTTGTGTTGTTATGGTGAAGTTCACTTGCTTGCATCCCATCTCGCTACATTTTGCTTTTCCTTTTCTGAAACTCTGCTGTGCTGCATGTAACCATGACAGCGAATGAATGCTGTAGCTTTAAATCGTTTCTACATATTGTATGTTTGATGGCCTCTGTGACTAATGAAGCAATATCTTTACACAGATTTGTAAATATAATCAAATTTCGTGTTTTTCATGCAGTTTTTCTCTGTGTGTTTTTAGACACATCCATTCAGACAGTACCACAGCTCCAGGAGAGGGGGCGCCGTTTGGTCCTTTGTCAGAAATAATGTAAACCAAAGCAGGAGGGAAAAAAAAGTCCTGTTTCTCAACAGTGTTCAACGACCTTTATTTCAATGATGAAATGAGACAATAACTAAATAAAAACGACCTAAAAGGACAAAAACTATAATGGAAATATTCAACACTTTCATCAACGAATGAAAACTTTCCTGAGTCCTGAAGGCACACTGAACTGCACCTGTGAGCGCCCTGCTGTAAAACACCTGTATTACCTCAGTCAGGTGTGTTCACGATCAGGTGTGTGGAAGCAGGTGAAACAACGTGCAGGGCAGTGTGTCGGAAACTAGCTGCTAACTGCAGACACGTGTTTGATGATCAGGCTCAAAACGGCTCCTGCAGCCTAGAAAGTGACCAATCAGATCAGAGTTTGACTTCAGCTCATCAGTGCAGTCATGAGCCTCTAAACACTGTGGCTGCACATGTCTGATAAAACTAAAACTATTCACAAGACTAAGTTAACAGTTTCTCAGGTCGTCACAGCTGATCCAACTACCAGATTATTTACCTGCAGAAGCTGCCAGTGAAGCTGGTGATGTCCCAGTGAAAGTTTCAGTATCCATCAGTGCAGCCTCTCATACACGGGCGACTGGTGAGCTAAAGTTAGCTCTTGGCTGAAAATGCTCCTCAGCTTTTAGATCCATTTTGTAACGAGGCGTTTCCTCAGACTGAATGTTTCCACGGCCAGCTTTGCAAATTCAAATGTTGCAGAGAGCATTGCTCTTGTGAACCTTTGAAAACTGAACCACACCTGAGACGGCTTTCAGCCGCCTGATTGCTGCAACGCGCTGCAGGAGTGCCATCACCTGCTCTCTTTCCTGCTCGAACCCAAATGTTCTCTGATGCTGAAGTCCGGCACCAAACCATGTACTGTGAATCAGCACTCAGTAGATTTTGAGTTTGGTACCGAACCCCAGTTATAAGTGCTTTTTATAGCTGAAATGTATCTCCTGTATATCTCCTCATCAAACTTTAATGCATGCACCTTTCTATGCATATGCTACATTTAGCTAATAAGCAGCACCTGTTGGATTAAAAACAAAGGTTTCAAGTACAATTTGTCACATGTTTTGGTGGATGTGGAAATTGTGTTACTAAACCAGCATGTGTGTATAAAGCCTAGGATCAAGAGCCATAGGTTCAAAGGTTAACCAGCTAACAGGGGCAGATGGATGCTGCTGCTGTGGGCAGGGCTGTTGAGCCCAGTTCTTCATGATCATTCTGAATGAAATCCTGAAAATATGCCAACATGCTCAGAGGCTTAATTTGAAAATAATATCATAATGTTTTAGTTTGGAATTTAGTTATGAGCTTTGCACGTCCGAGAGCAAAATCCCGTAGATTGATTGCACTGGGAGGCTCTGGAAGACAATTCATAGGTCACCTCTGATAGCAAAAATGTAAATGCTTCTCCAGTTGCTGCAAATTCTCAAGCTTGTCAATAGGCAGCTGTTACCATCTGCACGTTTGGAAAGAGGAAAAGCTGAGAGGAAAGGGGGGGGGGGGTTTGCTGGATCTGTGCAGATTCCACGGCGATTAGGAGCACCTTCTTGTACCGTCTTTGAAAGCGTGCTTGAGAATTACTAATTGGATTAAATGGAACGAGTGACATAAATTGCACTTTTCACCACTGTTGGGCATGAAATCTGACCTTTTATGGACCTTTTTAAAAAAACAAGTTCGAGTCAACACCAGAAATTCCAATTCGTCACATGAGGTTCGTATTCATGATTTTTGGGATTCAGTACCGTACCAAAGTTCACATACCCATGAACCTTGACTGGTACTGTAGGTGCCATTGTGGTTTTGTGGTGCTCTTTTTCACAGAGCGCCTGTCAGCCAATCAGCATGGATGTTCATTAACTTCACTGTGGTTTTATTCATTAGGATTTAGGCATCTTTGTTAAGCATACTGCATGTAGAACACCGCGAGTAAACCAGAATATAACCAGCATATGTTGTTGCAGAATATTTAAGGCCCGAGATGCACTGGGTGTTTACCATAGCAAGTGTTGTTCCTCCTCGTCTGCCACTTGTAAGTGGAAGAAAAACCAACCGCAATAATTCTCAGTGGCTCTATGGGACGTGGCACCGGCGGGGCGCTCTGCCCACCCTGCCCTCCCATGAGGCAGGATCAGGGGGCTGCAGCAGCAGATAGTATTTCTCCTGGGCAAACAGGCACAGCCCAGACAGAGAACTCTTTGTTGCCCCCCTCTAAGAACAGCTTTCACTTTGCAATTGTGAAAGCAATTCCTGAGCCGTGCCCCCCCA